>JARWLC010000010.1:84446679-84666679 GCA_033318265.1 Phyllotis vaccarum | reverse complement strand
ACCAATTTTCATAATAAATTTCATCATACATGCATTGAAATGTAAGTATTCTAATATTATTTTCCTTAGGAAATCTTTATGAATACTGTATAGAAAATGATTTTCAGTTTTCCCACTGAAGTCATTCACCATAGGTTTTTTTATTATATTCTGCTTCCATTTACCAGATACTGTATATTTATTGATCTCCACTTTTATGGCTCAGCCAGGGAAGGCACTGGGATAAAGAAAATTAAGGCTGGATCTTTATTTTATGGTTACTATTCTGTGGTACTGTTATAAATTGACTGTGTTCCTGAGATACACCACACATCTCCTACATAACCTTTCTTCTCACATTCTCTGTCTTAAATTCCAGGACCTTCCTTTTATTCCTACAGAATTTGGGATGACTGGAGCACCCTGCCATTTCTGCCTTTGTGTCTGACTCTGTCGTTTACTGTCTCCCTCAGCCTTGTCTGCACCTATGTTAACAGTCTTCCCACTAAGGCGTTCATCATGCTGTCAGCATACTATTCCATGTCTTCCCTTACTAATCTAGCAAGTCCAGGGGAAGAGTCAACTTTTACCACCTGGAGACCTAACAGTAACTTTATGATTCCCATACCTTCTTCTCCTTGCAATCCCCAAAAATGCAAGAAAAATGAAGAGCCAGTTAAACACCCTTTCAACTGCTGGTATCCTACCTGTCTAAGGCCTAAACTGTTAGTAATCAGAGTCAATTTTAATCGAGATAGATATTTTGACAACTAAATTTTAATAACCGGTAGTGTCCTAGGATTACTATGGCTGCGATGAAATACCATGACCCAAAGCAAACAGAGTGGGAAAAGGTTTATTTCACTCACGATTCCGCATAATTTTTCATCATCAAAAGCAGGAGGGACAGAAACACAGGCAGGGCATGAACATGGATGCAGAGGCCATAGAGGAGGGTTGCTTACTTGCTTGCTCACCATGGCTTGCTCCGCCTGTTGTTCTCTTATAGATTCTCAGAGCACCAGCTCAGGGATGGCCCCACCCACAACAATCTGGACCTTCCACTCCACCAACCATCACTAATTAAGAAAATTGTCTACAGCTGGATCTTATGGGGTTCTTTTTTTACAAAATAGGCTTCCTCCATTTCTGATAACTCCAGCTTGTTTCAAGTTTATATAAACTAGCCAACACAGATAAGGGGAGTCACACACACACACACACACACACACACACACACACACACACACACACACACACACACATAATAATGATGACAATAATAATAATAATAATAATAATAATAATATTAATAACCCTAAGACAACTAGAAAAGTATTGGCACTGATTGGCTTTTAAAGGACACTTAGAAAATGTACTGCATAAAACTAAGGGTATAATGTGGCACACAAAAATTGTTGCTTTATTTTATTTGTCTTCTGAATGCTTTATTTTAGTGTTAAGTTTCAAAGGCTACCCCAGGAAAATCTCATATATTAATTTTGTGTCGTTGGGAAAGAAGTATAAAAGGCGGTTCTTATGAAATATGTAGGTTACAGGTCTGTGAATGGAACCCCAGTCAATGGAAAGGAAGACAAGGACATTCAGGTCTATTTAGTGTGTTGCTTCAGACTCATGCAGAGCCATGCTAACACCATTCTAAAACTTTAAAAATCCATATTCCGGGGCTGGAGAGATAGCTCAGAGGTTCAAGTACTTGCTATTCTCTCACAGAGGACCCACATGGCTGATAATCACCTGTAACTCCTGTACTATGTGATCCGATATCCTTTTTGACCTCCTTGGGCACTGCACACACACACAGTACACATACACACAGGTACAATATTTGTCCACATAAAAGTAAATAAATATTTTTAAATATTAAAAATAAAAGTCACACTGGAACTTCAAAAAAAAAATTCGCAGACAAGCACAAACCCCGTTTGTTCCTCCAAAGGGACAGCTAAAGGAAAGAAAAAAATTTGATTGCTGGAGAGATGGCTCATTGGCTAATGGTTCATGCACTCAAACCTGATCGTCTGAGTTTTAATGCTAGAAGCAACATGGTGGGGGCAGAAGATGACTCCTAAAAGTTGTCCTCTGACTTCAAGACATGAGCTGTCACATAACAACCCACCCAAACACACACACACACACACACACACACACACACACACACACACACACACACACACACACACAATCAAAAAATTTTGGAGAAAATAACTAAAGGAGAGTTTAGAGAACAGGAAACTTGTAGAACATGAACGTCTAGGACAATATCACAGAAGCCAAAAGGAAACTCCCCACCTTTCCCATGCCATGCTGCCAGTTTACAGTTAAAATCAACTTAAAACCAGAAGAGACTTGGCAGTCTGGGAAAAAGTAAAAATGTCTACAACCTTGGACACATGCATCCCAACACCAGGGACTTACAGAGGTCTCACTGACACTAGGTCCACCTCAGTGTGCTGCCTGAAATCTATCCAGCTGTGTATCCTTTTTGCTGTGGCCAATGTAGCTACTGCACTACAACATCTTGAAACATGGATTGCTGCTACAAGAGTATGTCCTTGTACAGAGGTGATCCCCCCCACAGAACTCTCCAGTTCTCAAGGATTTGCTGCTCCTGAACCACTTCTGTCTGGTGAGCCATCCCCAGTTTCTGCATCCTCAAGCTGAACTTCTGTTATCCGCTATGCCACAGAGCAAGGCTCCAGCTACACTCTGATGCTTCTAGGTCCTGACCACTGAGGATGAAGCTGAAGCTGTGCTTTGACTAAAGGAAGCAGTCTTTTATTCTTCCACAGCAGACAGAACACTGTCCTATGTCTGGGCTCAAGCGGTCCCCTGTCTCCCAGATCTTCAGTGCCAAGTCTGGTCAGAATGGCCATTCCTTTGCTCTGGGAAATACCTTTGAGCTGAGCTGAGCTGAGCTGAGCTATCCCATTTGAAGGCCAAACAATCCTAATATACTGCTTCCTTGGAACAGAATCAGCTCACTATATTCTGATTGCTTATAATGCCCCTGACTACAAAATGTGCTGCTTTTCATTTTCAGAGCCCAAGCAACAGCTGTGCTTGACCATTCTCGGGTCTTGACTAAATTGTACATCTCACCTCTGAGATTTTGAGAAGCCTCATCACCACATTTTCTAGACTTACCCTGGATCTGAACCACTATTATACCCTTGATATAGGGGCAAGTGACAATCCATGATTGGAGTACATGGTTATGGTGGCACTGGTGTCTAAAGATAGTCCTGTCTCCAGTCCAATCAGCAAGCCAGGAAATGAGACAGCCCTTGGTCCACAGCATGGGTACCAGACATAGGCAACAATAAATGAAGATTTATTGAGTGATTCCTCTACAGAAAATCAATGTGCAGAGATTTCTAAAGTCCTTCAGTAAGCTTTAATTAATGCTAAGGAGCAGAGCCTGAAGAACACTCACGTATCTGGGAAGCAAAAGTAGACAGTATCTATTCAAAGACAACAGACATCTGGAATTCTTACATCACCAAGACTTCCAGGGGTGGGGTTATATAGATGTGATGTTCAGCTTTTTTGACCTTTGTACCTGGTTGTAGGGAGACTGTGAGTCAATTAAGTGTAAATGTAGATTATACAACTATCCTGGTTTCATTTCTGTTGATTTGATGAGATACTGGGCTGAAAGCAATTCAGGGAACAAATGTGTGATCCACAATTCCAGGCTATAGTCCACTGTGTCAGGGCCATCGAGGTGGCAAGAGTCTGAAGCAGTTGGTCCCATCATGTCCACACTCAAAATCAGGGAAAAATGTATCTTCTGTGCATGCTTAGAACTCACATGGACTTCTCCATTATAATACAGGCTAGAGTTCAAACCAGAGGCCATGTGCTTTTTGACTGGTTCTTCCATATCACTGAAGGGCAATCAAGGCAATCCTCCAGACACCTGCCCACTGGCTGAGTTAACCTAGTCCTGAGAGACTCTTTCCAGGTTGTTCCAGGAAAACTTAAACTAAGCATCAGCACAGCCATTTTTAAAACATAGCATTTGGGAATGCTGGGTAATTGTAGACATGTACTGCTGAAGCAGGGCCAATATGGGCATAAAGAACATTTATGGGAATGTTCAAAATATGTTTATTATGGTTATGATCCCAAAGAAGGAACTGCCACTACTTTTTTATGTACACTGAGGAAGTTTATGGGTTATTTTTCACAAAACACCCATGTTTCTTTATTCCATAGCACTGAACAAGATCCAGAGAGGTAAACTTAATAAAGAATAGCATCTGTTTGAATCCAGGGCATTGGAAACATACTACTTATATTTTCATTTGTTTACTTCCCACCCCATCTTTCCCAAGGGTCAACCTTCTCTATTGTCTGGATGGTGGAAACTGGCCTACCTAGCCCAGGAAGGTGGACTTCAGGCGTCACGATCCTGTCATTTGAATGTGATGCTTTATATCACCTACAGATGTCAAAGAAGATTGATAAAGTGGCAGAATGCTCCCAGTGAAGCACAGTCCAGTCACAGTGGAATACTTTGGTAATAATCACCAGTACAAGCCATAAATTCTGGTCTCAGAGTTAGGAATGGCTTATAAACATCAAACAATGGGTGCCTGAATTAAAAATGAAACAGTCTGATGCCTGTAGTATTTCTTGCAGTGTGTTCTAAAGAACCTGTGACATTAGAGGCAGAGATGGCCATTTTCAGTGCCCGCTGTCAGAAAGCTGAGATCATTAATTCCTTTCTGTGTCAACCTTAGAGAAATAAGAAAATGAACCAGCTTCAAAGAATAGAGAAACAAGGACATATTTAGCATTATAGAGCGAGGAAATTGCATATCAAGAATAGTAAAAAAGCCAAATACTGCACATGAATCTTCACTTGACTAAGGAAAATTTCAAGATGTCAGATACCAAGAGCTAGATGTGCTGTTTGGCTTTCTTGAATCTCTTATATCTAAATAGAAAAGACTCAGTCAATGTCCTGTGAACCTGGATCCCACAAGCATGCAACCACTTGAAAATTATAACATTTGAGGTTATGAAATAATTGCAAATTAGGTACTATTGGAGCTGTCATCAGAGGTAATGATTTAGGCACTTCATTAGATAGTAAAAATCAAATGTGATAATCACATATTTAATTTAGGTAGATCATTTATAAATAAGTGTGTTACTTATTACAAGTGTTAAAGTAGATACATTTTTCTAGCATTTTATAAATTGAACATCTCCTTTGCTCAATTCTTATGCATAGAGAATCTTTGCTCTCTTTTAAAGAAAGATTTATTAATTTTCATTTTATTTTTATGAATGTTTTCGGCATGTATAATTCTGCAGAGTGGGGTATGTGCCTGGTGCCTGTGCAAAAAAGGGCATATGCTCTATCAGAACTGGAGTCATAGAGAGTTGTGAACCACAATTAAATTCTGGAAATAGAACCCTGTTCATCTGGGAACAGAACCCTGGACCTGTACAGGAACACCAAGTGTTCTTAGCCACTGAGTAACCTTTTCTGCACCTGGTCTTAGAAAAAGATTTAGAGACAAAAAACATTCAAATTTGCCATTACCTCGCTGAATCTAGAAAAGTTAGCATTGCTCCCTCTAAACCGATGTATACACCCTCCAGAGAACTATGACCTGGACTGGTTTCTGCTTTGTAGAACAAGACATTTGGCCTCTATTTGTTGGTACTTGTGATCAAGTACAATCTTTCTCACCTATGTAAGGTAAGAACCCAGTGCAACTAAACAATAATGTGGGGAAAGGAGCAATAGTGAATGTAAAAATATTTTACAAGGGGCCAGAAGACATTACCCACAGAACTGGAGTTACAAACTATTGTGAGCTCCCGTGAGGTTGCTAAAACAGAACTGGGGTCCCCCAGAAATATCACCCTAGATTTCTTATTCTCATCCAGATGCTGGTCAAGACTTTCATTCACACCACTGTTCATCATCACTACTTCCTCACTGTCTCCCATCCAAACATGAGCAAGCACACATTTACCCCCATGGAGCACCAAGGCAGATGAGAAAAAATCAATTCCACCCCAGACTAGCATGGTGAACCAGTGAATTCCCTGAGGGCTACTCTCAGCAGTATACGTAGAACATGATGACTCAAAGGCTACAGAGTGAGGATTCATAAAAACTTCATGCCTGAAACTCCCTGCTCAACTGGCAGGCAACTTCATGGAAGAGACTCTGCCTCCCGACAATTGTTAACTGTGTTTATAACTTTAGAGGCTGATTTTTTTCTTTGAATTTTGTAACTTTCTGTATTGGTTGATCTCTGATGTCAACTTGATTGGATATAGACTCGTCTAGGACACAGGCCTCTGGTGACATCTATAAGGAATCTTCTAGACTGGGCTACCTACTGAATGTGCCTGTGAGGGACGATCTAGATTAGATTAACTGAAATGGAAAAGCGCTATTCCATGAGCCAGTATCTCAAATTACATGGCAAGAACAGACAGCATGAGCGTCCCTTGCTCCCTGGCTCCTGGTATGGGGAGAAATGTGAGCAGTTACTTTTAGCTCTTGCCTCCCCTGCCATAGTGGAGTGTGTTCTTGAACTGAGACACAATAAACCCTCCCTAGGAAAGTTGCTTTGTCAGTCATCTTGGCTCATCAACAAGGGAGACAACAAAGACACTCACTGAATATCATGAGACTTTCATGAGTGCCCCAAACCATGCGCTTTCCTGTACTTTCCCGTGTCTTGGCAGCCACCTTTCAGGAAAGCTTGCCTAACAGAGAAGAGATAGCCATGGAGCACCAGGATTTCTGTCATAAATCTCTCACTTGTCTATTTGTCACCTCTTCCCTCTTAAAATCCTACCACCCACTGCATTCTCCACTACACACTCAATGCAATCTTAAAAAAAAAACAAATGAATAATAAAGACGTGTAACCATGCCACGGCTCTTCAACAACATCAATGGCTGGACAGATGTCTCAGTGGGTAAGAGCATTGGCTGCTCTTGCAGAGGATCCAGGTTCGGTTCTGGGCACCTGTATGGTGGCTCACAACTGTCTGTATCTCCAATTCCAGGAGCTGTACTGGCCTCTTCTGATCATCTCGGACACCAGGTATGCATGTGGTGTACATATACACACACGCAGGCAAAAGACTCATATGCATAAAAATAAAGCAAATAAATCTAAAAACGCTTTTTAAAAAAGACCATCAATGAGTTCTCTTTGAAGGATTTTAAACACCGACTCAAGTCCTCATGTCCTGCTGTAGCTCCTGCCTGAGTTGACCACTGTTCCATCTCAGGCCAGGCTTCAGCCATGTGCTTACACGTGTTATCCGCCCCACCCCTCTCCACACAACTTTATCCACACTCATCCCTCAACAGAATTCCCTCTCTATTCCTCATTTCTTGTAATAGTGTCCTGGGTCTTTCCTCCTCATCTGTTCAATCTCATCCCCCAATGCAATCTCTTCGGGGAAAGCTTCCCAGGCCCTCACAATTCTTACAAATACTTACTGCAGTTTATAATGGTGAATTCATCACTATGATAAGTTGACTAATGTAACTCAATTACAATACCACAAAAAAATGGAATTGATTTTCCCCTTCTCTGTTCTCACTACCTAGCACACACCTGACACATATAAATTCTGTAATTTTTTATGGAGTATTATGAATTAATTACTTGTCTTATAAGGGTGCTGAGAATTTTTATGAAACTATTACTACTTAATATACCTAGTAAAGTTTCTTGTCAAAGCAATCAGTGGTCTGAGAAAAGTTCTATATTACTAAGGAACATAAGTGTGTGTGTGTGCATGTGTATGAGTGTGTGTGTGTACATGTGTATGAGAGTGTGTGTGTGTGATACTCAAATACTATAACTTGGTACATTTTTAACAAGTATGACTAAAAAACATATAAAATTTAATTTAAAAGATAGAACATAACTCCTAAGATTAAAATGCTAATTTAATGTAATTCAAATTCTGTTTTGAGACAATGTCTTAATTACCATGTAGCTTTGACAGGTCTCAAATCACAATTCTTATGCACAAGCCTTTGAGGAATGATATAATTATAAAAGACTACACACATTACACTAATCAATTATAAGATATAAGATACATTTTCCTCTTTAGGAACTTGTTTTTCCAGACACCTGTGTAACTATAATCTTCCATATACTGGTGACTTGTCTTGTGAAAATGTTCATAATATCTTTCAATATTGAGCTGTAAAAGAGGCTTTAAAATGGCTATTCTGTGTTTGGTTAGATCTTAAAGTGACAAAGAATATTTTGAATCAGAAATTATAACAACAACAATCATCTTACTCTCTGTTCTCCCTATTTGTGGATTTCAATGTGGATTTAGTGTCAAGAATTCAGATAAAGCATTGTTTTAATTTTCAAGAAACCCAAGCACTAGTTCTCAAGCTGCATTTTTGCATAAGAGTCTCCATCGGAAAGCACTTCTGATTCTTGGCATCTAGGTAGAGTCTGACATCCACGGTTCCTTCCATGACCAGGCGATAATAGATTGAGCTCATGGCTACACATGAACCAGCAGTGATTAAGAGCAAATGAATTGTCCTGCCCAACCCTACCCTGATGAGATGCCCAGCATTGCACTGAATGGTATTCACCTAGTGCCTTTCATCAGAATGCAGATTATTGGGAGAGAGGAATCTTACTACCTGTGCACAGAAATCATTCCATGTTACAAATATAGAAATGAGAATAGGAAGTCAACAAAATTAGAAGCTAGTTATTAATAGGACTAATATTAAAATAACATTTGTAGTTTATCAATAGTGGGAATCAAATCCACAACTATAGTATTTTTGTATTTCAATTCCTACTATGAAACTAGTTTATAAAGAGTTTTGACTTAAACCTATATAAATAATACTTGGCTAACTACCCAATAACCACCAGAAAACATGTATATACATAATCTCTGTGTATGCATTATATCTGCCTTAGCAGCAACATAGAGATAGGATATTATAGGAGAGAAAGCTGAATTATACACACTAAAGTTTTATTAGGCATAGGAGTACACCATCTCCTTCATCATTTTTATTTTATTTCCCCATATTTACATATTGGAATATAAGTGTGCAGATACACTCACTCAAATGTTACAGTCTAAGGCTGACATTGGCGTGTCTTCCTCTAATACTCTCTACCTTAATTATTGAATCTGAGTACCTCACTAAACATGAATCTCTATGTTTCAACTAGAGTGTCACTGAAATTGGGGGGTAAAAGAGATAGACTCTGAGAGCTCATAGGCAGTGACACTCAGCTTTTATAATAGATTCTGCGGGTATAAACTCAGTTTCTCATGGTTTCACAGCAATTGCTTATCCGCTAAGTCATCACCCTGCACTCACTTTCTCTACCTTACACTGAACAGTTCATATTGTAGATGTTTATGAGTATTTTTCTAGGTCTTGTTTTACTGTATCATCTTTGTTTTGAGATACTCTTACATTGATGTTGACATATGACAGATTTGCTTATATATGAATATACTAATATTTCTGCAACAACATTAAAAGGCACTTCTATTTATTCTCTGTATTGGGATCACATCCTTGACCTTGCTCCCTATCACTGTTATATTGTGTATCCTTCATGAGCTGTTAGTCACATAGACAGTAATAAATAAGTAAATTTGGAATTTTGAGTCACTGAAAATCAAACTGTCCCACTCATGTTCTGATCAAGTTTCCAACTAATAACACTAGAAGATTATAATACTAAGCAGCCATAATATCAATCTAGACAGAGCTGGATTCTGTAAGACCTAGACAAAGCATAATCAGACCTCATGTTCAATGATACATAAGCTTCATGCTAAATTAATACAAAACATGGAGAAGACTCACAAACTACAGATAAATTGCTTCAATTTTTAGGCTTTTAACAACACCCACCAAGCTGGTGAAATGCCATACATCAAAATGCAGTATCATTGCAAATTTAAAAGACAGCAGAGTTAAAGACCAAGTGTTATAGTATTATGGATGTGTGGGATGGATGGACAGACAGACGGACGGACGGATGGGCGGATGGATGAATGGATGGACGGATGGATGGACGGATGGATGGATGGATGGATGGATGAACTCCAGCTATATCATAAAGCACACAGGTTCTGAGGTCACAAGAGATATAAAGAAACAAAGACAGTTCAGCAGGATGGCTTGAACATCACGATACCATGAGACCAACATCCACCCAATCCACACACAATCTATGTTGCTTTTCATTTATATTCCCTCATACTTTTTTGTTTTGTATTTATAAGCTTGAAATGTGTGAAGAATAAACTGACTGTTCAGTTTTAAAATCTGCTGACACCATTTTGAGACAAAAACAAGTGGAATTAGTGAAGAAGTTATATTTTCTACTGAAATGTTATATTTTCTACTGAAAAATCAAGGGCAAGAAGTCAATTTGTTAACCAACAAAGCGCCTGGGGTGATTATGTTTTATTTTTTCTTTATTCTCTGAGTTTATTCCCAACTTCTCAGACAAGACTAAATTTCTACTACAGTGGGATCATATTTCTTGAAGTTAGAAAAAGAAATTATGTATACCTCAACTCTTGTTTTGGGGCAAAATACCCCCAGCTAATCAACATGGTAACTAAATTATAGTTCCCAGGATGGCCATCCTGTGTTTTCACCACAGTGGAAGCCCCACAAAGATACAGTCCAACGCCCCGATGGATTCAGTAATAAAAAGGAACACATTTAAATACTAGAGCCATTGTGCATGAATAAATGCCAAGAGAGAAGTCGTCAAGTGCTTCTCAGCATTTAACCCAGAACCATTCAATTTCCATTTATTTGTTCCTCTTTAATAACTTTGTTCCCTGGGCAAAGCTGGCAGGGCACAATGCCACTGTGACCTTGAATTTGGTGTAAAGCCAATGACACATGTTGACACTGTCAATAGCTGTGTGTATGACTGTGCTGTTTCTAACGGAGAATTTTTCTTAGAAGGCAAAACTAGCCATGGTTGAGACTTTCTCTCTGGGATGTGTGCGATTGCCCTTGTCCTTGGCCTCAAGTCGTTTATTCCGCTATAATACAGAGAGGTAGAGATTGGGTTCTTCCTAAATTGATTTTTTCTTAATTGTACAAACTGAGTTAAGCTTAAAATTAGCATAATTTTTTACATACGTAAAAACTTCATAATGAATTCATAATTGCCTCAGTCAGTACCCTCCACTCTCATTTCAATAAACCTGGTACTAGGTCTCTTGTAAACTATTATAGATCTCTTTATGTATGTCTCTACTAGAAAAAATGTTTTACCTTAAGGGGACTCATGTCACTATGTATCTGTACACCTTCTCCCTGGTGTTAGGTAGTTCTGCTTCTGAAGACACACCAACTAATTTGTATAGTGGAACTTTCCAGAATTGCTTAGGTCTCCATAAATGTAAGAAAAAAGCAATGAAGAATTACAATTTGCAAAGATCCAGTGTTCATTAAGCTCGGATTATCACTTGGCATTTACTAAGCTTTTACTAAAATACTTATGAAATCCTCAAAACAAGTTGAAAACTACTAATATTATATGCTAGTAGAATTATCATGACAAATAGATTTGCAGCGTTTAATATTATTGGCTTCCCTGAACTGGGATAAAACCAGCTAATTATTAAATATGCATCAGTGTCAGATGGACAAATTTAGCACTGAAATTTCCAATATCTGAAAGGAAGAAACCATCACAATCTTTAGGAAGATTAAGAGCTAACTGAACATGTAAAAAGATTTGTTTAATATGGTGGGAAACGGTCAACACAAAAAAAATCCAAATTGAGGCTCGAAAGCTAGAGTGAAGAAGAGGAGAGAGATGAATGTAAGAGAGACGGGAGGTGTCGTCGGTGGCTCCACCATCCAAAATCAGAGTGACAGAAAACAAAACTGAAGTTATATGAAGAAATAGGGATTTTCGAAATGTAAGTGAAGTTAAAATATAGTGATTTTCAAACTTTGATTATGTTGATTTCTGAACATAAACTAAAGGCAAGTGACTCTGGACCAAAACTACATGTAGAGAGAAAAGCTCTGGAAAGAACTTCAAGGACCCTCAAATGTTTTGTGCCTGTGTTCCCGCCTTGATAAACACTAACAAAGACACTCTAAATAACTCAAGCATTATTCCAACAAATCAATGTAAAGAAAGCAATGAGAAGATGCACCCTCAACCATGTTGTCTCTCCTTCTGGTTGACATCTAATTTAATAGTATGTGCTAAATACCTCATCAAAGTTTTGTTAGAATTTTCTTTTTAAACTGCAGAAGTGTGAAAGAGAGCCCAGAATAACTCTTCCAGGACAACAGGAGGTAATAGGAAAATATGTGGATTATTTCAATGTGAAAAATGGACATCAAAAAAAGACAGATGGAGCTGGGGAGATGGCTGTAACAATAAAGAGCAGGGCACACAACAAAAGGGAAGTAGTGAGATGAAAATATCTCAACAATGTGATATGGAAACATTGAATAAATGAACAGTGACTGAAGTCTTAGTCACGCAAACATGAACAGCCATCAAGTAAATATAGCAATATAAATTTATATGGATGAAGACTTTTAAAAGCACCTTATTTAAATCTTTGGTCTCTTAAACTTATTTCTCTACAGATACATAAACATTTTTTTCAAGTTGTATATAGTGCACAATCATCAGCCTCCAAATTTATTTGAGAATACAAAAAAGGATAGAAAATATTTAAGTAACATCATATATACAGTTTGGAAACTTCAAAAATGATTGATCTATGATAAATAATCCCAAACAGACTGAAGAAGTCTATTTGGGCAAACCATTAGTGGCAAAACCCAAAGGTTTCCAAATCATTCCAAATACACTTTAGTTCCAATATGTTTAAGGTGATTTCAAAGCAAAAGTGAATCTTCTTAAGAAAAAAATGTGGACTCAATACTTTAAATTGTCTGTGTATGTTATGCATGAAAGCAAATAACTGTTCAAGGTGAGCAACCAGAAACTTTTATTCTTATCTGGTAGCAAACTAATTTGAAATTTGCATCTTAGGTAAAGAATTTTTTTGGGAATTAGTCTCCTGTACAAACATTAAAATATCAATTATTTGATTTTAAATCAATGTGTCCAGAATACTGGACAAAAAAAAATTATTTAAGCTAATTTATGGGTAATAAAGACTGATTAGAAAATGTATATACATATATACATACATACACATATATGGTACTATATATATAGTAGTTGCCCTGAAGTTGAATATGTTGCAAAAATTACGGTCATTTCTGAGCTGTTACTTTTTCTGCTGTTTCCAGCTTACCATGACCATGTTAATAAGCACCATCATAAACAGGTGCTAGCTATTAAGAAGATCATATGGTATCAAGTACATAGGATATTAATAATGAAGCTATATGCTCATGACTAATTTTAAAACAATTTCAAACATCATTTACTATTTTGCTTTACTTTGAAGATCATAAACATACTTCACTTATAGCACCAGTAAAATTTTATCTGTGTTAAGGAATATTGATTGAATTCTTGTGCTGTAATGTGGGAAAGTGTCATGTTTTTTCAGTTTCTATCTATTTGAAACAAAATTTAATTCTGACTTTCTTGAAAAAAAAAATGAGGCGAGTAATCAGTGTACTACATGTGTGTATGGAATTGTCAAAGGACTATCCACTGACTGATAACTTTAAAATAGTTTTTGAAAAAAAAACTACAGTTTTTAAATTTTTAAGAGATACTTCACAAACATAAAGCACATGAAAACTTAATACCAAATGTCATTGTGAACCTCAATGTTACTTCATCGTCTACTAAAGTGACTGAGTTCAAGACTGACACATTTCAAATGAAAGAGATGATGGCAACAAGCTGGGACTTTCAGATATCAGTGGGGGTGATAAAGGCTATTGTATCTTTGAAAAAAAATCTATTAATTAAAGATGAGATTAAGATTATATCTATAACTACATATGTGTTCATTTGATGACGTATATCGCAATATATGTCAGAATAAAGGAGTATATATGTAATATATGTATCAAAATATTTTAATTATACATATTTATTTTAACCTTAATAGCCTTAAATTGAAAATAATTCAAACATATATCATTGTAACTATGACTTAACCTATAGAATCTTAATTGAAAAGTTCTATTCATTAATTCTATTAATTCTATTCAACAATTCAATTACTGATATATATATATATACATATATATGCTAACACAGAAGAATCTCAAAACTTTTAGTGAATGAGAAAAGCAAAGACTTTTACACTTCTATGAATCTTCAAATTTGGCAAATCCCACCTGTGATGAAGGAAATATGAGTGATTGTCTGAGCCATGTACCCTCAGGTTTGACTATAAAGAGCCAGTGAATTTGTTGGCATGTTCAAAACAGTTTATGAACACCTAATTGTAAGTTATGTAAGTTGTAAGTTCCTCTCCAAAAAAACCATCCTTTTCTTGAAGGCCGAGGCCAGGCCTCCCTACTCTGCTAAAGTCTATACCCGTGTCAGTATTTTTCTTTCATGCCATCCACCTAGAGAATTTCTGTGAACATCCTTCTTACTACACACACCCTATCAGTACAGACTAGTGCTCTATCACCTTCTAGACAGCAGCATATGGAACCACTTGTGGAACATATTGAGTGGTTGGGATCTGCTGGGCACAGGGGCCAAACACCTTACCTAAACATTGTATTGTCAGCATAATCTCTGCTGTACAAATGATAAAGTGGAGTATATGGGAGCTGGGTTACCTGTCACTCACAAAATTAGTCTAGAGAACAGAGTTAATGTTTCAGCCCTGTCTGTTTTCAAAATATACTTTCAATCGCTAAATAGGATTATCAGTCTTCCTGATTTGCTATGAGGGGACAATATAAGGTGATACGTGAACTATTCACCAAATAAGCATAGGGACCTGGGTTTGATCCTTAGAACTCATACAAAAAGCTGAGTATTTGTCATTTGAGCAGCAAGAAGGTAAAGATGATCACAGATCCCAGAGGCTCACTGTCTACTCAGACTAGCATAATCAGTGGGCTCCAACTCAATTAGGGATTCTGTTTCAAAAGCAAAGTGGCTAGCCTTCATGAAGAACAACATGTGAGGTTGACCTGGGTGAACACACAAGCATGTACACACATAGGCATGAAGAACATACAAGCATGTACACACGTGCATATGCTGCCAATTAAAAATGGCTCTTATACATGGCATGTGTATGTGTGTATTTAGAATATATTACCTTATTTTAAACTGGCTTCTAAAACATCAGAACCATGTTTAGCAATACAAAAATATTCTCGATTCTTTTCTGATATAGATTCATTTTATGATTTTATTGCTGTTTTGTTCTATTTATTGAGTTCTTGGGTTTTGTATCATTAGGCTCATTTGCTCCACCTGCCTTTATTTCTCATTGCCAAGCTGGTACCCATGCTGCAAACTCTTACCTTTACACTCCCTTAGCATCACTACTGGAAAAATCTATGCTTTTCTCAGACGATAATAAGCCTTTGTCTGCACCCCTCATGCTTCTTACTCATCTTTTCCTGTCTACAACCCTTCATCCCAGTTTTCTTTCATTTTGGCTCTGAAAGATAAGAGACAGAGATAATATCACAAGGGGAAAATCAAGCCCGTATCGTTCTACAAAAATCCTGCCTAGAATAATCTCTGTTAACTGTTCAAACCTACCCTTCAATGGTTTTAGTTGAAATACTATCTTAAGATATATAGTCTGCATTTTATTCCTGTGTAGCAAGGAAGTAATATAGCTGGCTTGAGACTGCTATTTTTAGGAAGTTATGTTCTAAAGTTAGCCATTGGCTAAAATTGAGAATCTGAAGGATAAACAGTTCCTTACACTACTAAAATATCTTCTCCCACTGACAAGAGTAGTTAATAGCACTTATATGTTTATGTAAACACTATGGTTTATGTTAAATACTTCTTTCCCTTCCAGACTTTTTGTGGCCACTAAAACTTTGAAAGTTTCTATTTAACTGAGCTCCCTTGGTGGGTGATATTTCATGTGTCATTATAATTTGTTACCGGAGGAATTAAATGTGTCTGTCTAATTCCAGAGGGAGAGGATCCTGGAAACCTGAGCCTGGTTTCCTCTAGTGTTATTGCTTTTATCTGTCCCCTTTGCTGATTTTGCTTTGTACCCCTTTACTGTAATAAATCATTGCTGAGAACAATGATAAGCTATGTCCTTTGAGCCCTCTTGATAAGTCAACAGATCTAGGCACAGTTTTAGGGGCTCTGAAACTTTAGACTTCAGTTTTATTCTTTAAAACACATTGCAGGAAATAACAGTTTAAACTTATTTTTCTTTGAAGATTAAACAACTGTGCATTAATAGATTATTTTGACATTTTTTTTCTCTAGGTTCCATCTCTGAATGTTAGATGGGAAGTTAAAGGCAGCTGATGGCCACTAAGAGAGGAAAATTTAGTTTTCTTTAGGGCGATGGTCCCTGCTAGGTTGACAACGGTCCAGTGAATAATAGCCCTGCACACATAAGTGGGGAGCAAAATTATACTCAATGATTTATTAGGGTGGATATTGAACCTGGTGTAGGGAGGGGATCTGGTGGGACTGGAAGGTAAGAGCAGGAGCTGCATGAGATTAAGACATTTTATATGCATGTATAAAATTCTCAAAGAAGAGATAAAAATATTATATTAAAAACAATGTACCATTTCTGGTTATACAAATGACTAATGACAATTTATAGACTATAAAAACATAAGGAAATGTATTGTAAACTTTCTATTTTAGTTGGAAAACCCAATTCACTACTTTTATGGTTTCATATGTGAACTCAAATTGTCAGACAAATCATTAGATGTCCATAGGAGATAGTACTGGCTGATGGTTCAAGAACTGTTCTTTTAAATGACCATCCATAATCTTCAGCAGGAGATCTTGATTTAAAAGAGTTATTTCTTTTCTTGAAAAAAAGAAATACATATTTGTGTGTTTGTTCCAGAACACAGGGAGAATGTGATGTACCTGAGCACTTGGAACAACCAGAAAAAATATGTACCAACCAAGTTCCCATGGTAGAGAGCACCAAAGAGAAAGTTCCAGCCTTCCTACCCATTCTCACCTTGTCTGGCTGGAGTAGGAAGTGCTACTCATGGACCATTCACATGGGTAATTTGAACTATTCTCACAAATATGGAAAATCCATTTGAGGAAAAAAGGGTCATTCTGATATAAAAACATGAAAAGTTCAGAGATGGAGTAACAAACGAATAAGTGATTAGACAACTGATTTGGGGAAATAAGAAACAAAAATTGAAAGTAAACATTACAAAAATAATTGTTAAAGTTTAAGCATGATATGAATAACAATTCCTCTCAATGTGCTATTTAGGTAGACCTTGGTCTAACTATTAATTCATTAATCATGGCAATGACCCTTACATGGTTATCTTTGTTAGTTCTCTTTAGCAATGAGGACAGTAGTATAGGAAGATAAAAGACTCAGTGAGGACCCCACACTAAGTGAATTAGAACACCAAATCAGGGAATCTGACCTCATAGTTCAAGATCAGCTCTTAATTACTATTCAAAGTTCATTATATACTTAAGACAAATGACAGAAGATTTCTCAAGACATGATAGAATTTACACATGCTTCTCAACCTTTTACTTTTCTAAGGAAAAACTGCGAAAGGGGACATAGACTTTATATGGCCCTGTCTCACAGAACAGACACTGTCAGGCTGTAAGTCCATAAACCCACCCACAGGCTAAGACTTTGCTGCAGCCATATTCTCTACAGACCTGTCATACAACTTGGAAGTAACAATATAGGGTCACGGGGATTCCGGGAAATTGAATTGATGATGATATAGAAGAAATAACTGAGACAGAGGCAGATGAAGAGTGGAGAGTGCAGGAAACGTGGACATGGGCAGTTAAAATGGCGGACAGCGAGCACTGCAGATAGAAATGGGGGAAAGGTGGATCTTATGGAAATTTAAGAAATGTTTTCTGGTCTGACTGTTGGGCTGACTCTCATTTCTGAGAGAAGCCAAAAGTCTGGACTAACGGAAGGCTAATGTTTAACCAAGTGCAGTAAGTCAGACTGCTGACCACATAGAACATACCCTGCCTCCACTGAGGAAGGTCTCTGTATGTTTTAGAAGGCAGAAAGGAAAGAGAGAAATGAAGGAGCGGGAAGGGGAGGGGAGAGGAAGGGAGGGGAGAAAAACCACTCTGCTATGACCCCCTGAATTTAGAGGCACCATCTAACCTTTTACATTCATTTAAAGCTAAGCCATCAAGGAACTTCTTCTCTGGAATGTTTCTTACCCTGGGTTTTGTATTAATATAATCACATCACTCTTCCTTGCTTGATTCCAGCCTCATTATCTGTAACTATCTTATTACATCTGTGTTCATAGGATAAGTTATTGCAAATAATTCTCTGAATGATGTTAAATATTATTTGTGATATGGACACCTTACAATGAGGACAAAGCAGCATATGTTTATCAGCAAAAATCTAGAAGAATAGTCCTATGGGATTGTGTTGCAACAAACCCAAATGGGGAGCCACAACTGAGATGCCACTGGGCCCCCACAGAAGAACTCAGAAGATAATCTCAGCTGTAAATGTCTCATCTATTTGATCATATTCTTCTGTTGTTTATATGGCACATGTAATATTATGGTCAGAGAAAAGAACCATACTTTAAAACTGGCTCCATTGAAAGTATTTGCTACTCTTGCAGCAAAGACCTGACATTGGCTCCTAGCATTCATGTGGGGTGGCATATCACAGCCTATAAAACAGCTCCAGAGAACACATGCCCCTTTCTTGACATCCTCCAGCACATATACAAATGTGGCGTTCACATACACACACATAGATGTTATCTCTCCCCTCAACAAGTACTAGAAACTAATTTAAAACAAATGAAATTCATAGACATGGCTGATGGGGACATATAGTGGTAAAGCCAACTTGGGATACACTTTTGGGGTTACTAAAACAGTTAAACTAATAACAATCCTTTAACCCACACAACCCATCCCCACGTATTTCTCACAACAAAAGAAAAGTCTACAAATATCTACTATGTGAATATGCATAATACAAATATCTGTCAACAGATAAATAAATTAGTGTATATTAAAACAAATACCCATCAATAAAAATGATCAGTAAATGTAAGAAACCTTTACAAATCTATAAAACATTATGCCAAATAGACTCCCTGATTGAAACTCTCATCTGTTATGTGATTAAATTTGTATTGAACTTAAGATGCACAGGTATCAACAGCAAGAGAAATACGTCAGTGGTGAGTTGGGAATAGAGCTGGAGTGGCTATTACTGGCAAACAGGAAGCACTAAAAAACTTGGGAGATCAAAAATAATTGTCATTTTGGTCACTTCGTTTTGTTTGATAATTTCTTGGGTTTGTACATGTCAAAATTTGTTAAACTGAGTGCTTTGAATAAGTGTGGCTCATATTGTGTGAATTATACATCCAATGATTTTCTTTTAAAAGTGTAAAGAGACAGACAATGAGAAGGAAGTTAGGAAGGGGGGAGGGAAGGAAGCAACAAATTTGAACTACTCAGAAGAGCAATGTTTATAGATAAATACCCTAAAACATGAGATGCTTATTGAGGAAGTAACAATATGCAGCTAGCAAACAGAACCGCTCACAATACAGACGGTTAATATCTAAGTGGCTATAGGAAAGGCAATTTTATGTTTCCTGAGTCCTCCCATTCATGACCAGTGAACTCTTAACTTCACCCGCTGGGAAGGAGAAACTTGAAAGACCTACCTATAACTTCTTTGGCCCTTTCTATGTGTAAGAGCCTTTTCTAGCCAATCCAGTTGCTCATGCTAGATGCCTGTACTATGTGCAGCCAACAATCCAGATGTCAGCAGGTTACACTGTCCCTCCCTCCAAAATAGTCCTTAGTCCCGGTGTTGCTCCTCATCACCTCCCCTTCTAAACTTACCTTTATGTAGGTAAGTTCCTTCTCACCCTGGATGGCTGCTTTGCTGTGGCTTCAGATGGTCTTTTTATTTCTGCATTCACCCTCTTTCTGCAAAACCCAGTCTCTACAGAGTTATGAAGGGGATTAAGTCGTATTAGACACACCATGAGGAACACAGCCCATTGCTTTCATGTTATACTTAACATTAAAAGCCCTCAGTAAGTTATATTTACTCCTACATACTCTAATTTACCTATTATACTGGAATTACCACCATCATTCTAGACTCCACCCTAATTCTACTTTAATGTTCTTAAAATACATTAAAATCCTTCTCTTAGGACGTTTGGCACAGCTGTGGTTTCTGAAATGCTTCCTCTGAATTGTTGCCTTCTCTGGCCCTGTCTATCACGGAAGGGTCAAATGTCCTTGTTGCAGGCAAGTCTTCCCAGCCCACAGTACCAACGTGTGTTCTCTGCATAGCTGTAACCACCCATTTTATTTTCCTCATAGCACTTAGGGGCTGAGATGCAATTTTAGATATTTATTCATTTTAGGTGTATATTATGTATTTATTGGCCTCCTCCCAAATGGAATGTAAATTATACAAGATATATGTTTGCTCAAGACTAAGAGTCACTTTCTAATACTGGGTTATCAGAATCATGTGTGCTATCACATGCTGCTACAGGAGGCTGAGATAGGAGGGCTACACATGTGAAGTTTTCCTGGGAAGACAGCTTGTGGTTGGATTCAGGTGTCAGCTGATAAGGTCCGAAGATGCTTATCTAGGGTCCCAGGCTCCTGAAGGGGGAGTGGACAACACCATTTATAGAACGCTGCTGGGATTTTGGGGTCCCATTCTCAATCTCTTACTTATTTATTTGTTTGTTTGTTTGTTTGTTTTTTGTTCCCACCACAATAGCTAGAATCTACCTCAAGAGATAAATGACCATTCAAACTATGTAACATGCCCATGCTATCTTTAATAGATAAAGAAAACTCCTGACTTAATTACTTGGGGCATAAGATTATATAACTATTTATATTCAAACATTTAAAATGAGTTCTTTTCTCAGGATTCATTTGAAACTATGGAAAAAATCATGATAAATAATACAAATGGTCATTTCATGTTTAATTTATGTGCAATTATGTATTGTATTTATGTATATATCAAATGTTTTAATTTTAAAAGTATGTCTGTGTATAATTTGTGCACATGAATTCAGGTGTCTTCTTAGGCCAGAAAAGGATGTCAGATCCCCTGGAACGGGAGTAGCAGACAGTTTTTAAGCTGTCCAGAAAGGGTGCTGGAAAATAAACTCAGGTTCTTTACAAGAACTGTCTGTGTTCTTAACTGCTGAACCATATCTCTAGACCTGTGAATTGTACTTTTAAAGCGTATATGTAAAATGTTAGAAACACTTCTTTCAGAAAAAAGTCATTTTGCACAGGACAACTACGGTGCTAGTGACTCTTGTCTTGGAAGGCAGTTAGTGTTCTATTCCCCACACCACTAGGGATATTCTTTAAACTTTCATAAACCCTGCAATCTTAGAAGTGATTCTGGCATCAGTCAGAAACTTTTCATCTCCTACTGGAAGTTCATAATAAATGTATTTGGTGCTGTGTATATACAGGGATACAGGTGTGGGTTTTTCCAAGGCATGGACTTCTGTTAGCACTGAATTAAACTGATATGTTCACATAGAAAGGAATTACACCATCAGATGCTATGTCTTCCCATCTAGAAGCACAATATTCACATCCAGTTATTTATATTACCTTACTAATTCTTAAGATACAGATTTACAACTATCTATTAAAATACCATGGCTATATATATGTGTGTGTGTGTGTGTGTCTGTGTGTGTGTACATATATGTAGATATATACACATAAACACACACTCACACACACACAAATATATATACAAGTATGTGTGTGTATATATATATAATATGTAGTAATAGTTGGAGCAAATTTTTCCCATTACCACCTTCATATTTTAAAATATTTTTCTTCCATTTTGGCTCTTCACAAAATACTTATTTTTATTCTCCTAAATTGCTTAGACTTACAATCAAATAGCCCATAAATAATTATTACTCTCTTCTTTTTTCTGATATTTTTCTTAGCTTACTACATTCACTTAGGTGACTCATTCAAAATGCTAAATATTGCAGAATGAGGGCAGTGACAGTTCCCTTGCTGTGTATATTCTATTAAAGTGTCTAATATGTCTTCAGGTTACATATTTTCAGTTTGGAGCTAGGACCTGGGAAGTTCTTTTATTCCTATTCAATTTACATTTTGCTTAGAAGGACTTCTGACGTTTGCCAAACACTTTTCATGCATGTTTCTATAATTAAGATTTTGTTTCATAATTCTCTTTTAACAGAATAATAGATGTATTTCTAATTATGAAATTCTCCTTCATGCATGGCATAGATCCTATTTTAAATGGGAGTTAAATTTATAGCTCTAACACTTGCATGTACAAACACAGAATGGAGGTGTTCTGGCTCTGCAGCCTCTCTGCCAAACCATTCCGTCCCCCACATCCCTACAGATACTCCTCCCCTACAGCCCTCTACCTCCCTGGAAAATAACACCTTCCATCCAGCTAGAATGCTGAAGTCATCTCGGATCACTGCTTCCTAACTCCCACTCCCAATCTGTCCCCATAATCCCTTTGATAATACCTCAGAAACATCCCTCAACCCTGGATTTCCATCCATTGACTTATTGCAGGCTCTCAGCATCTACATCTCTTTACTTAGAAGTTTCTAACTGAGTTTATGAACTCCTATCTTGCTCATTCACACGCCCAAAATATCTCCTCAACTTTAGCCAGAACCTGAGCATGTTTTGTTGCTTAAATTACTCCAGTGCTTCCTCTAAATAAAGATTTATGTAACTAATGAATGCTTTGGGAAAAGCAAGTATGTTATCATCCACTGCGTGCTGATTATTTCAAATCTCCCCTCATTGTGGCTGTATCCCCTCTACCCTGAGACAATTGGCCTCCTGCCTATGTAGCATCTCATCACAAGCTCCTTCAGTGGGTCTTTTGTCCGTCTTGATGTCACTCTCCTAAAAATGAGTACTCTCTGCCTAGACTATTAGTTTAATCATCTTCCTTTCCCTCTTCATTCATCACAGAATCTTCGGTGTTTGGCAGAGCACATGGCTCCCTGTGAAGATTCAGTTTCGTTGGAATATGTATACACGTTGAAACGTGGATGGACATGAGCTGAAACAACAAGTGTAGGTGTTTATTTTCAAGTAAATAGCACAGGAACAAAGAAAACCAAGTCACGGGATTCTACGCATGTGCTACTTCATCTGCTGTGTGATGCATGGCCAACCGAAGATAGCCAGTACTGTGAGACACCCCATAGCAATGATGCCTGTGCTTCTTGAGGCTTTAGATTCAGGGTCGGGAGTGAGCAAGACAGGTGCTTTCTAAACTACAGAGCAATATCTGTGTCTTGGGACCAGCTAACTGAGAAAAGAAGAAACACAATCTGCCCTAGTTTGCTTTCCTGATCCTGTAACAAACACCATTAACAAAAGGAACTGAGAGAGGAAAGGACGTATTTCAGGTTGTAATCCGCTATAGGCACGAGTCAAGGCAGGAGCTTGATGTAGAAACTGAAGCAGAGACCATAGAGAAACATTTCTTACTGGCATAATCCCTGGCTCATAGTCGGATACCTTTCCTTTACAGCCCATCACATCCTCCAAAGATGGTACTGTGAACAGTGGGCTGGACCATTCTACATGAATGAGCCATCTAGCAAGTCCCACAGACACACTTACAGGTCAATCTTGTGGTGGCAGTTCTTCAGTGGAGTTTCCCTCTTCTTGGGTTAGCAAGTTGACAATCAGAAACAGCCATCACAGAGTCCAAGTCACCGAATAAAGAGCCAAATGTCTATTCAAATGTCAGAATTGATATAATGATGCAGCTATAATTCTTTAGCATCCCTTTACCCCCAACAGTATTGAGTAGAACTGTTTTTAAAAGAATTCCAGAGAAATGGCTCAGTAAGTAAAAGCATTTGCCATACTAGACTAATGTTTGTAACCAAGGTGAAGAAAAGAACTGACTCAGGTAAGCATTCTGAGCTCCATGTGCATGCTGTGGCATACATACACACACTCACACACACATGCATGCATACAAGAAATTTATTTTCAAAAAGAATTATTCTGGGCAGTGCAGAATATGCAGCATCCCAGGTTCCCACATTCAATAATTGTATTAGGTCATAGAAATAATCAACTGCCCTTACTAACAACAGGATTTTCTGACAACAGTCACTGAAATTTATAGGGAATGTTGGAATTATATATAGGCTTTATTTTAGTTATCCCAATCACTGAGCAGAATAGCAGCCGTCGTTCAGGTGCCATGTGACCAAAGTTTCTGAGGTGTCTAGATTTTATCCCTCAGTGTCCATGGTCACTACGTCAGTCCCATTTAGGTTCAACCTCTTGAGCTGAACTCAAAGCCTCCACTAGTTCAATCTCAGTGAGAAGATTGAGTTTGATGTCTTAGAATCAACTTGTTTTCCCTTTTTCACTATGGTTAAACTGACCAGGAACCATGTACCAGTTTCTGAGCATTTCCTCTTTGCTAAAACAAATAAAATCATTTAAGCTCAAAGGAACAAATCACCAACCATAATAAAGCAAATAAACCAGGAGTCAAACTTGTTCTGTAAATAGCGAATTGAGTGTTAAGGTTATTTGTAAATATTTCTAGGACAATACCTAAATTTTGATTGCTACAGAGTGATGGTAGCAATCTTACTTTATTGACTTGGAATATAATTGTATAGTATCTAATTATAACAAGAATATTAAGTCAGAATTCACAGGATGAGAATGAAAAAAAATATATAATGGCTAGATTCCAAAAGCTAGAGCTAGGCAATCTGACTTACAACCCTAGTTAGATAATATATTAACATGAATTTCATGACTATGATGAGACAGTCATCCCTCTAGACCTCTATCATAGTCTGTAAATCTAGTCTCTACTTCAGGTAATAAGAAGTAAATCAATTAATACATTTAAAGTATTCACTATTCTGGAACTCAGAAAGCTCTAAAAAATGTTAGCCACTTATGAAAGAGCTACAGAAATCCAGGTTTGCCACCTGTTATCTTGATTGCCATTTTCTATCTCTTCATTTGGTTCCTTGTTGCTAAAAAATTAAAGTAGCAGCTAAGAGCCAGCAATATGGCTCACTCAGTAGAGGTGCTTGTCACCAATCTTGACAGCTGATTTGAATACCAGAAAGCCACAAAGCAGAAAGAGAATAAACTGATTGCCCCAAGTCGTTTTTTACAAAGGCACAGTAGCATGTGTGTACGTAAACATGCACATATGCACACAATAATAAAATACATAAAAATATCCATCAGAAACCATAATTGGATGAATCTCACTGACCTGTGAGGATGAAGGTGCCATCCCTGGTTGCATATTTTTAGGCACCCACTCTGGATTTTGTCATTACTTTGCGGAAGCCATGAAAAACTTAATTTGTATAATTCTTTAAATTAATAGCTTCTGTGGATACCTTATGATAAGTGTTCATGGTTTTGTCTTTGAGCTACCCACCCAAGGAACATAACAGTGAACACAGTTCTGTATGCTTGGTGAGAAAAGAAAAGCACAGAGCATTTAGAAGTACAACAGGCTCAGAGATTTCAAGTATTCAGACCCTAGCTCATGTAATATCTATGTTTAAATTTTCAATCTAAGACAGATTTCTTCGTGGCAGCCACCTTACAATTGCTGCATTTTATCCCTGCCAAGCTGTGTCTTGGGTATTTTGTCTAATAAAATATACAAGAGCCCCTTTCTCCTCCGATTCATTATCACTAAAAGCATTTGGGTGTCTTATTTGATGATAACTCAGTTTCTAAAAGAATAGAAACTCTATGCTGTAAGTCATATTTTTCAGGTGCCTGATTTCCACCATGGCTAGTAAACTTTAACTCTCAAATACCACTTCAATAAGTCAGTACCATGTACTTCTTCAGACAGCATGCAATAATAACTTCAGTGGAAAAGAAAATTCACATCCAATTAGTTGATTAACTTGATAAATTCTCCTAGAGATCAATGATCATTCATCACAAATGAATTATATTTTTAATATAGTCAAGACACTATACTGGGTATGAAGGCAATGTGGCTCCTACCCTTCCAAGGATGGTACTATGATTAGAGAGAGTAAAAGACCCCAAAAACTATTACCATTTGATAGATTCTAAGTATGGCTAGGGAGAGAGTACAGTTGGTAGAGTGAGTGCTTCCTAGCACGCCTTAAGTCCTAAGTTCAAGCCACAGCATTGCATAAACTATGTATAATATCAGCACTAAGGAGTTGCAAGTAAAAGGATGAGAAGCTGAAAAGGAACTCTGGTATCCTTAAGAGTGCCAGACCAAGCTACATGATACCTTATCAAAACAATTCTAAATTGGTAGGCACAAAATAAGAGTATTTCTTATTGGGAAATAGGAAAGGAGGCAGAAGGGGGGAGAGAGAGCAAAAGAGAGAGGGAGAGGTGCGTGGGAGGGAGCGGGAGGGAAGGAGAGCAGAAAGGAAAGCATGAGAAATGTTGAATGAAAGGCATTAAGACAAATGCGTTCCCGTGGAACAAAGGCAGACTGGATTAAATCAATTATGGCTGAAACACAAGTAGGCATTTCATATAGCAGAAACACCAGAAAACGCACTCAGTAAGACTGATGGCAAATGAACTGGGAAGAAATAGCAAAGAGGACTTGTATGGTGGCTAAGCCAAGGAACTTGGAGAGGGGTGGTATCATTAAGGCAAATGAATGTATGGAACAACAACTCTCAAAGGTTACATCAACCATTTATAGATATTCAGAATCAGTTAATAATAATAACACAATAATGAGAAAACACAGAGGCTTGCAGGTTGAGTGGAGTTATCTCTAGCAAAATATTTAGAGAGGAAATGGGGGGAGAGAAACTTCATTTTTAAGAAAATTGAGGAAAAGGTGTCTAAAAG
Source organism: Phyllotis vaccarum (assembly GCA_033318265.1). Taxonomy (NCBI): domain Eukaryota; kingdom Metazoa; phylum Chordata; class Mammalia; order Rodentia; family Cricetidae; genus Phyllotis; species Phyllotis vaccarum. The sequence goes on along the minus strand of JARWLC010000010.1, from coordinate 84,639,590 downwards.
TGAATGAAAATGAAAACATTCAACTAAAAATTCCTTTAGAATTTCACTTCGGGTCACGTTATGATCAGTAATCTATCCAAACACAATCTACTTATTAATATAAGTTATGTCTTTAAGAAAGTGAAATTCTAGAGAATGTGATCCTCTCTGGCAATTTAGTTTTGTAGGCATAAAAACAAAACTAAAGAAATACAATACTTCAGAGGTAAAAATGGAAAACTATGGTGAATGTGTGAGCATGACCAGGAAGCACACACTTGCAAACTTTCAACTTTTTAATATTCGGCATACTAAATCAAGATGAAAAACTTTTATTATAAAAAGTACAAGAGTGACTCTCGAGGTTTTCCTCTTTACACAAGGAATAGGAATGAAAACAAAAGTCATTACAAATTTTCTCAGAACTCTGAAAATTAACCAAAGGTCAAAAGCAAACTGAAGTGTCTTGTGGAGATATTTTGTAATATAATAAAAACATTTGGAGATATCAGAGGGATCTACCCACAGTCGGTCTAGGAAGATGTCCTAGGCAAGGAAACAACCAATCTGTCTTCACGAAAACAAATGTTACAGTGTGTCGCCGTCCCTGTTGCCATATACAGTCCTGTGGCTGTTTTAGAAACCAACAGTATGCATTCGTGGTGAATATCAGTGGTCTAGGAGAAAGAAGGGAGCAGAATTCCTAGAGATTTCCAATAATTTGACTTGTCTAGGAATGCGTACATTAACAAAATATAACGTTGCAAAAAATGTGCTATTATTTGGTGCTGAAGGGAAATAAAACATTTATGGCAGTTACAGCATCAAAAGCCTTTGAAAATACCGTGACAAATGAAAGAAAAGCTGGTCTCAAAGGCCACACAGTACATATTGTGTGTGTGTGTGTGTGTGTGTGTGTGTGTGTGTGTGTGTGTGTGTGTGTGTGTGTCCATTCAGGAAGAAGAAACGCACAGTGATTAAGAAGGTATACTACTTCAGTTCAGTTCCCAGCACCAGTATCAACAACCTGTAACTCGGCTCCCTCCTGAAATCCAACACCCTCTTCGGGCCCCTGAGGCTTCCTGTACTCATGTCACATAAATACATACACACAGGCACATACTCACAAATATCAGAAATACATCATTAAAAAATAATTAATTAAGATGCCTATAGAAAGTAAATCCATTGAGACGGAAAAGAAAATAGCCTCTGCTAAAGATTGGGGAGGGGGAGTAAAAATGAGTAGCGATGTTCACGGTGTTCTTTGAGATTATAAAAATATGTTACAATTAGATGAGAAGTCACAACTTTGTGAATACGTTGAGAACTAGTAAAATGGCTAACAGCAAGGACTCTGTGGCACTTGACAATGGAGTCTATGACAAATTAAAAGCTGAGGAGCCTGTGAGCATGCACAGAGAAACATGTGCATATCAACGATGGTGTTCTGATGCTTAACAAATATTTGTTATGTTTTGTGTTTTGGTTGGAACAGGGTCTCTCTATGCAACCCTGGCTGTCCTGGAACTCACTCTGTAGACCAGACTGTCCTTGATCTCACAGAGGTCCATCTACATCTGCCACCTGGTTATAGGTGTGTGCCTCCATGCCTGGTTAACATGAGAGAAAAATGAAAAATAACAACTTTGTGAAAACATACCCTCAAAATGGACACTAATTTTTAAATCCCACTTAGTTACAGATTGATAACAGGCTTGTCAGTGACTTCTGTTTTCTCTGGTGGGTTGTTTGGCTTGTCATTATTTATAGACAAGTTACTAATTCCTTGTTATAGCTAAATAAGATTTATGGGTATCTTGACTAAACAGTAATTCTTAGTAGTAAGACTGCAAATACTGGACCAAAGTTCTCTTTATAATCTACAGACCAATCTATCTTTCTTACAACATATTCATGTATAATCTGCCTCACTTCCATCTCCACTAACTCAGCAACCTGTATCCACCCACTACAATATGTTCTATACATTAACAGCATATAAGATTGCTTAGAATTACTTAATTAGCGGCATATCTAAAGGAAATTCAAGTGTTTTTTTTTTCCTAGCCCTCCCTCTTCTTTCCCCATTTCTCCAAATCCATAAATTCTATTATAAGTTACTTAGGCAAACATTGTTACTATATATAAAATGTGACTATACGCATTTGGTAGTTTCAAGCTTCAAGGAAAGGGCAATTTCAATAAAGTATGTAAATCCATGTGAAAACCTAGAAGCTCACATACAAAAATATGGTATATTAAGTTATTTTCAATCATGTAATATTTTATCATCGGTTCCCATATTGCTATTGGCACATTTAAGCTATAAACATCTGAGTGAATGCAAGGGACTGGACCATGGATATCAATACAAACAAGAAAATTTAATAGGAGCTTTTATGAGATTTATGACAGGGGAAAAAATTAAAGGAATTAAAGTATTCAGTGACTCACACAATGGAAAATTTCACATTGTCAATAAAAACAGCAAAGGCCAACAGCCCCTCAGTGATGAAAGTGGGCTATGCAATACAGAGCATTGCCTATTTTTACATATCATTTTCAGTCATAAGAGCCTAAGTGTTTACTCTGCTTTCTACAAAATGGAATGACGCCATGTCTGTCACCCCTCTGATAACTTTCCTTGAGAATGTGGATATGTTGCCTCTTCCTTCTGGAGACACTTGGCTTACTACAGACTCTTGCTACTGTGTATGATAGCATACATACATAGCTATCATAGTATGATAGCTACTGTATATGATATCTGTAATATTGTTCAAGACATCATTCTCCTAGGAAGACAAGCACTTACTCAGACCTAGGGCCACAGCACACAGAAATTATTAAGTGTTAGCTTAAAGAAGGAAAAATTGAAATACGATTTCTGTAATTCACAACTTTATCTGGTATATTTTATGAACCACAATATTTAAATTTTCCATACTATAGAGCCATGTTTGGACTTGGAGAAAGGGTAACACTACATATAACAAATATCTTATTCATGAGCTACCATGCACTTATTTGTAACCACATCACTAAGCAATCATAGCATTTTACTGCAGACCTTTAGAATGCTACTCACGTCCTAAGGTACCACCGATAATCACTCAGAAAAGTCGGGAGTTGTAACCAATGCTAGTCATGATCTGCTGAACATCCTCAGAGGAAACTTTTCTTTGGAAACCCACTACTTTTCAAGATTTATAAGTACAATTACTGAAACATACTCATTCCCCTGTAGATGGGTCCTCTAAAAACACCTTTATAGCACTTATGTGTCCTTGAATTCTTCTTCAATGCCACATTAAATGAGGCTGTAGAGCTACATGCAATAGACGGCAATTAAATGCCTTCAGTATAGATTCTTATCTGTCCCCATTATTTGTAACCACGGGGCACAGATCCCATTAGAGAAAGTTACTACTTCTACTACTTATAAGGGTGAAGTGGAGAAAAGAAACATAAATGCTTATGGATGAAGCCTCTCCGACTAACTCTGCTAGCAAAGGCTTCCAGGAAAGGAAGTGCCAGCTTGGCTGTGCAGAGCAGGTCCTACAGATTGATTGAACAAGGATGGAAGCCTGGCATTCCTGCAGGTGGAGGATTATCTTTTTCTGCTGTGATGCAGCACCTGATCCACATGTAACACAAAAAAGGCTGAGTCCCTTAATCGAAGCAGGAACATATAAAAGAAAGGCAAGATGGCAGAGCCCGCTGGGAAGACAACCGAAATTATGACTCCCTGCAAAGCCAGGATTTGTGAGTCGTGGGAGGGGGCCTGTGACAGTTATCCTCACGTCAGATTCTCAGGGCTCCTATCAAGGGTAGAACTATGTTCAGAGACCAGAGAAACCTGGATCAACAACATGCTCACATGTCTTGTTGGTGGAGAGAGATCCCCACAGTCAATCAGAATGATGGCGGCTGCTGTTAGCTCCGGATGAATAGAAAAGGAGGAAAAAATAGCCATGTTTGGAAATGCTATTTTCCCATTTGCTCACAGAGTCACTAGAGCAAAATCCTGAATGCACAATATTTTCATGACTAATATTTTTATTGAGACTGAGGCAGCTGTGAGGATTTTTGAGCATTTGCAAATGCCATGTTCTGATGAGTAGGGTGCCTGTCTTGTCATCTTGGTTATTAAAAAGCAAAGCAGGAGGACCATAAGTTCAAGGCCAGCTTGATCTGTTTTCAGTCTTGAAAAGGTAAAAATCAAACAAAATTAAAAACAAAATCATCCTGCCTCTCTATAAATGACTTTTTATATATATGACCTTATTTTACTATGAGAGGGATAAGTGAGCTGATGGGAGAGGACTGGCATTCAGGAAGACAGATCAGAAAAGTGACAATCTGAACACCTGTATGTATAAGCAATGCACAAGGCACTGGGGACAGCCAAAAATATCTGCTGCTAACAGTAGACTCAGGGTTAGCACACTGAGTGTGTGTGTGTGTGTGTGTGTGTGTGTGTGTGTGTGTGTGTGTGTGTGTGTGTACGTTAGTAATGGTGTGTACAAGTAAGTGTATGAGGGTTTGTGTGTATGACCAAGCATGTTGAGGGTATGGGCTAATTACCTTTTGCTGTTGTGTTTTGTGGGTACTTATTTACTCATTTATTATTCTAAGACAGTGTCCAACTAGCCCAGAACTCTCTCAATAAGCAAGCTTCATTGGAACCTCAGGTATCCCACTCTCTAGTTCTGACATTATAAGCAGGGGCTGCCATGCTTAACATTTTTAAGGTGGGTTCTGGGAGTCAAACTTGGGCTCTCAGTGGTTGATTGGGAGCACTTTTCCAACTCATAATCCATAGGGATCTTAAAACTTTCTTCATTGTTCTATATGAAGTTGTCTTTAGCATTATAAAAAGTGGTATATGTTATTTTTATCCATGAATCCCCCTGATCCCCTCCTTTCACTCCTCTCAGTCCCTCCCAGTCAGCCTTCAGCCTCCCCTCTCTCCATCCCCTCCCCTAAAAGGACAAGAAGTCCCAAGGTGTGTCAGCTCAGCGTGAGTCATCCACTCCAGGCAAGTCCAATTTACTTATCCCGAAATCAAGACTAGGTTAAGTGTTCCTCTGCAGGGAATGGGCTCCAAGGTGCCCACAGGCAACCAACATTGGAAAAAAGTACTTAGCGAGAGAACTGACTGTCTTGAACTCACTATTTTGTTTGTCGTTCTTGCTGAGGCAGTGTGGTATAACAAACCATATAGCATTTACACTGCTCTAGCATTGTAAGTAGATATTTAAAGTTTACAGAAGGATGTGTGTGTCATAAGCAAACACTACACATTTGATCACCCTTGGATATTGGTAACATTTGTGGAGGTACTAGACCTGTCCAATGTTGGCACTCTTAAAATGATAGTACTACTCAGACCAGCTATTATTCACTGATCTATTATGTGCATATGTGTGGTGGACACTGTGCTGAGCACTTTACGTGCTTTTTCCCAAATCTTTAATCAAATTTAAGACATAGATATAATCTCAAACCACATGGGTCCCAACAGAAAGGCCTACAGGGTCTGCATGGTGCACTCATCTTCACACCCATGAAGCCAGAATCACATCTGAGATAATGATGTCCATCAGGTTAAAAAGTTACTACAATTTCTCCAAGAGCCTTACAAACAAAATTAATTTGAATTTATATAGTGGATCAAAAAGGAGAGAATATAGTGAACAAATCAGAGAGAATGTGGCTATTTTTCCCTTCTGTCTCAGAAAAAAAGAAAAGTTATATAGGCTTATCATAACACTTTTCTAGAGAGTAGGTTCAAATAGATGTTTTTAATGTTTAAGGAATCACATTTTTAAAAAGCCACGTATATGATTCCACTAAGCACTTCCTTGCTTGGTTGTGGTTGCTTCAAGTCAAGAAAATGGTTGGAATCAAAGGAAAAGGTGAAGAGTAACAGAGGCTATGCATTAGAATTTGAGATGCCAACATGTGGTAAGCAATTAACAACTTACACGAAGTTCAAGCAAACCCACGAGATGATTTGAGTTGTGAGTGAACATAGCTACATCTTCACCTCTGATGCTGCAATTCTAAATACAGAGTTTAGAAATTATGTCTTTGAAAGCCTCAACTACTCCAAAGGATTTCCTAGAATCTGTCATTAAAAAGTGATGTCAATGGAAGCTTTCCTTTCCAGGAAATTCTGGTAAAGCTGAAATGCTAAATGGGCACCCAAAATGAATAGGTAATGCAAGAGAGACCTTGAGGGGAATGAGAATTCTGTTGTTCACAAAAGATTAAGGGTCTGGAGAATCCAAACACAAAGTTAATGAAATGAACTTATGATTTGTAGATAGAACTTGCATTTGCTATTTCAAAGACTGATAGTACAAGAGAAACATCAAACAGAACCAAATTGAAGAAAATTCTAAAAACTGTCTGACCAGTGCTCCTAAAATGTCCAAAGCCATCAAAAAAAGAAAAGCCTAGGAAAATTCCACAGACTGAAAGCCTACTGATCTGTAGTGCCTAATATTGAGGGGTACCTCCGATGGAACCCAGGGACAGAATGGGAACATTAGCAACATCCAAAACATTCAAATTACATCTGGAGCTAGATAAATAGAATCAGTGTACCAATGTCAGCTTTATTTTAGTTTCAAACTGTTCCATGGTTATGTTGGATGCTAACTGGGGAAGTATCAGAGTGAAAGACAGATAGGATCACTTTGTATTATTATTCTTACAGCTTTTCTATATAGCTCATAGAATAAAGTTCATTTAAGAAAACAAGTTCACACAAATATTCTCTGCGGGTCTCTGTATCACTCTTTTCTCTCCCCTCTGTGTGACTTTCCCTACTCATGCAATACAACAACACAGTGCCCTTCCAAATGTCTATATATGAAAAATAAATTCATTCATCATCCCTTAGAACCAATGATTGACATAGAGTGGTACTCAATAAGATATTTCTCTGTGGATTGTGCATATACAATGTGATGTGTGTGTGCGTATGTGTGTGCGTGTGCATGTGCTTTTGTGTGTATATATACTCAGGTGTGTGCATAGTACATGTGCAGTGATCAGAAGACAATCTCAGGTGTTGATTCTCCACTCTGCTTTAGACAGGGGCTGGCTCTTTGTTCTTTACTACCTTATGAAGCCAGGATGAGTCAGGAACCCTCTAGAGTTTTTATCTGTCTCTCATCTTCTCACAGGACACTGAGATTAGAGGCATGTGTATCAGCTGTTGTGTGTAGAAGGTACTGTTTCTCTAGAGTAACCCACTGCCTCTGAAGCTTACAATCTTTTGTACCATCCCTGGTAGAGATCCATGAGACTTGAGGGGGTACTTATGATATAGGTATCCCATTTAGGGATAGGTGTTCCAAAGTCTCCCATTCTCTCTGTATTATCCAGTTTGTGTCTATGTTAATATCACTACTGGAAGTTTCTTTGATGAGAATTGCGTGATAGACTAATCCCTGTGTATAGCAACATGTACTTAGGAGTTGATTTCTTGCTGTGTTCATTTTTCAGGATAATAGTAGTAGCTTCTCCTATGAGGCCAATGATCTATCTAGTCTCAGGTCTTGGCTTTACTCACAGTGCCAGGCCTTAAGTCCAATCTTTGTTACTCACATAAGATTTGTGTCATTATTGTACCAGTGGATATCTCTTGTAGGAAGATTACTATTGTAGCTCACTGGGTTCATAGGTGAAAGAATGATGGTGATCCTTCTACCCTCGACAGCATGTACAGTTCCTTCCAGAACCATGAATGCTAGTACAGGGGTAAAGCTTCTAGTTGGGTGCCATTTCAATGACTTAAGTATGTGGTGTTTTCAGCAATAATGTCTTACTCTCAGGTTGTAGAAAAGCATTGGTGATAGCCTGTTAATGTTTGAGTAAGAGTCTATTATTGACCACTATGGCCAACAACTCCAAAAGAAGTAATCTATTCCTGCTATGAAGGGTTTTGTTTGCTACCTAAATATACAGAATAGAGAAAGAATAGGAAAAGCCACAAGGGGAAAAGACCAACTCACATACAAACCTACAATGTAATCGGATTTCTTTTTTTCAATGGAGACTCTGAAAGCCAAAAGGGCTTGGATGTATGTTCTACAAGTTATGAGAGACCAGGGGCACCTCGACTTGGTACTACGGTACCCAGAAAAGCTATCAATCAAAATGAAAAGAGAAAGGGAAGCATTTAATACTAGAAACATACCCAGAAAATAAATTTTATTCAGAAATTCTAATAAACTTAAAAAAAAAAAGAGTTCATAGTCCTTCTTGCCAGCCTCATTCTCCAAAAGTTTCTTGTGTCCTATAGTTTCTCACTATTTTGTGTCTTCTTGGGGCAAAGGCACCTTCCATGTCTTTTTGGCTTGGGGTCCTCATTCCTTGTTCAGCTTGGTCTCCGTCTTGCACTAAGACCAAAATGTTCTCTCCACTCATGCTGCCTGTTGTAGCTTCCACTTGCGTTCATCAGACACTTAAGGGTCAACCCAAATAATTCTGTGTCTCCGTAAAAACTTCTTGGGTGAATTTTCAGTGCTAATGTCTTCGGTTCGAAATAGATACGTAATATTTCTTGCAAGGATCAACATACTATGCTCATATTATATTGGATATAATTTACCCAACACTAACTATTTAGACCAATTAAATTATTGTCCTAATTTTTTATGAAAGTTTTAGGAAGGGGATTAGAAGGAAGTTCCACAAAAGGATGCTATGAAACTATAAAATTGGTCAGTATGATTGTATGTTGGTTGTGGCACTATTTATCAATCTTACTGAAGGTGCATGGGATATTTATTATATATAAACTATAAAGAGGTACAGCTGTTTAAAATGTCTATGTGTTGGGTCTTATTAAAAAGTATTTATTTATAGAATTACAAAATTACTATAAGATAACATCATATCTATTATTTTCTGAGTTTAATGTTAAAAGTAAACCTCCATAAAACTGAATTTTGGAAACTTGCAGAAATGTAGCCATTGTATACAGTAGCTGTATTGAATGGATTTGCACATTAACTTTGGAGCTCTAGTCTCCTTGGGTCTCCAATGGCACTGCTAGGGTTAAGTAACAAAGGTAAAATATTTCACAAGATACAAAGTACTATAAACTAGCAAGCTATTGCAAAGATCTAAGTTATATTTGTTCCTGTTGCAGATGTATTTCTTTGAGCTCTTTGCAAAATTAAGTAAAATATTCAATTTCTGGAACTAAAAGCTATCAAACCTCTCTGAAAGCCTCACAATAGTTTGGTGGGTAGAAAACTGAAGACCAAAATTGCCTTTCTGAAGAATAGGGCTTTGTAAAAGATGGAGCTAGGAAGATATAAAAACACTGGCTCACTTCAAGATGCAGAAGTGGGTAAAATTGAGGTGCTAATCAAAATGTTTGAAGACTGTCATCCTTCTAAGAATAATGCCATCCCTAAGAGCCATGTGTTCAACATCTGCAAACCAAACGCAAATGAAAAATTCTATTAGCTTGTACCAGAAATCTGAACACTCAGCTCAAACTGAGGCTGTTGTGGGGGTATAATTCAAAGTAATATCTAGATGGAAATGATGAGTGAGGAGAAAAGGTAAAAATTATTACATAAACACAATTTATTTTGGAAAACTGTATGAGCTCATATGCAAGGCAGCAAAATCTTAACTTTCTCTTGGTAATTGAATAGCAGAGTCAGCACAGGTTTTCTGACGGAAATGAGAGACCAGACTTAGGCAAATGAGTATAATCTGTGAATACGTTTCTGATTCCCACAGGCCGAGAAGTGTTGCCTCTTTGTGTTCCAGTCCCCATTTACTTACCTCCATAGAACCTGAGCAGGGCAGCTTTATGTCATCTGAAAGGAAGGGACCCAATTAAGAAAATGTCTCCAAAAAATCAGGCTTTAGACAAGTCTATAGGGTATTTTCTTAATTAGTGATTAATGGGGAGGGCCCAGCTCATTGTAGGTGGGACCATCCTTAGGCTGGTGGTTATGATTTCTTTAAAAAAAAAAAAAAAAAAAAAAAAAAAAAAAAAAAAAAAAAAAAAAAGACCAGGATGAGCAAGCCATGGGAAGCAAGTTAGTAATCAGTACCCTTTTATGTCCTCTGCATAAGCTCCTGCCCTCAGGTTCCTGCCTGGTTTGAATTCCTGTCCTGACTTCCTCTGATGATAAACAGAAATGTGGAAAGGTAAGCCAAGTAAACCCTTTCCTGAACAATTTGCTTTTGGATTATGGTGTTTCATTGCAGCAGTAGTAGCCCTAACCCTGTTACCACATTTGTTTTAGTCTAGTGTATACAATATGGTTCCCCTTAAGCTGCCCTAACAACGAAGCTGAGTGGTATTTCATTTCCTTAGTATTGCCAGGGTCAGGCCTGTGGACTGATGCACAGTGATCAAGAAACTGTTGTTAAATAACATTTTGACCAGTAAATACATTATTGTGAATATTAGGCTCCTCTCAGAACAGCAAACAGGGATATAACCATTTTTAAATATTTAAATGTGGCCGGAAGTTACTCAGGCAATAGACTGCTCACCTAGCATGTATGAGGAAACCCTTGGTTCAATTTCCATCACTTCCTAAAGTGGGCAAGATAGCAAGATCCCCTGTCATCTGAGAGGATCAGTAAGTTGAGGCAAGAGGACCAGACAACCAAAGTCATCCTCAGCTATCAACTGAGTTTGAGGCCAACCGAAGCTACATGAGAATTCTATCTCAAAACAAACAAACCAAGCAAAAACCAAATGGATAAATCAAAACACAAATGTAGTTGCTCAGCTTGGGAACCACCTTCACATTGTACTGAAGCTTAGCAGCTGTTCTAATTAATCTTATTAACTAATAGTTCAGGCCCTACCATTGAAGAGAGTTATGACCTCAGCAAGATCATTCACATATATGACTTAGGATTCCAGTGAAAAGCAAGTTACAGGGCCCAGCTCCATAAATGTCAGACAGAAGAGAAAGAACTTCTGTTCTATGTCATCAATAGATTTTAAATAACTATGAAATGCATGACCTGTACAAAAACCAGGAATTTTTTTTTTAATTTTTTGGCCTATTCAATCCAAATATTTCTCTATAATCCTTGACCCACTTCCACAAATTTGTACTTTTGTTTAAACCACAAAGCATTTATATCCTTGTTTTGTTCCATTTTTTAATGAGTATGAAAGAAAATGACCCTGTCATTCCTTATAAACATCCATCATGAAACTCCAGCTCAGAGGGATGTTAAAAACATGTCCCAGAAAAGATGGGGGAGGGGTCAGATTCGGCAAAGTCATGAACAAATACAAACTATCCTTTATAGAGAAGACTTCAGAATCTCCAGTTTGCTACTGCATAAGGATACTGTATAAATGTATTAGAAAATATTATATTATAACGTCATTCAAATCTATTTTTATGCCCTCCCTCTGTCCAAAGGAATAATTTGAAAAATAAAGGCAAAAGGCATGGCACTTTGGAAATCTGCCCTAGAGAACAGGTGATTTTTTTCCTGTTTGCCTAACACCTAGGCATATAAATTGCTAGCTCTTGCTTTTCATCTAACCCACGACTCTTATCCTGTTCAGCCATTGGGCTCGGAACCTTTTCTCAGAGCAGCATAGTTGTCCTCTGCATCTTCTGGCTTCTTTGTGGCATTTCTGCTCTGTTCTTCCTGTTCCCAGAGTTTTCTTATTCTGGTAGCCCCACCCACATTTCCTGTCTGCCTTCAGTCAAACAGCTTTTTTATTAAGCCAATGTTACATAACCACACTACAACCTACTGGGTTATTTACCAAGAGTTAAACAGCATATTGGTGACAAGAATGGAATTTAAGTTCAGTTCTCTGACTTGAATGCCAGTCTCTTTTCATCTACACAAAATGAGACCAGGAATCAGTTCTGAAACCCTCATGTCCAAATAGCTTCAAACCTATTCTTTCAGCAGTCATTAAACCCTTAATTAAAACATGGTGATTTTAATGGCAGTTTTAAGGAAAATTACTTCAAAATTAAGTAAAGGATTCTAAAGTTTTGTTCAAATAAAATACCCATTCCAGTACTGAACCCAGCCTACCAATGTGATATAGTAACATCTGTCATCAGGGATTCTATGATAATCATATATCCAATCTAATGACCTCTCCTAAGATTTACCCTGTAGTAAAAAACATAAACAAAAAGCATTTTAAAGAATGTGAAAACAATTATGTTGCTTCTTTTTTAACTTCTCCAATGTGGCTACATTGCTCTTTGGATTCATAACCCAAAAGTACATCGTAACATATGGGACTTTAAATGCCATTCCTAGCTAATTCCTTATACATGACAAGTTTCATTCACATAGACTTGAATATACAATTGTTGTGTGTTTTCATATCTCATGACTTTACTATATGCTTTTTCTCTTTCTAAGACAGTGATTTTCAACCTTCCTGATGCTAAGATCCATAAATACATAATACATAATAATATGTAATTTCTCATGTTGTGGTGACCCAATCATAAAGTTATTTTGTCACTACTGTTATAAATTGTAATGTAAATATCTTATATGTAGGATATCGGATAGGTGACCCCTGTGAAAAGGTCATTCAACCCTTGAAGGGGTTGCTGCCCACAGATTGAGAACCACTGGTGTAGGATATTTGTCTTCACTCAGTGTACTTGTTTCCAAATTTGTCCTAAGATTGCCCTGACCTTTCTTACAATTATAGACTTTAGAGGTTCTTCTTCTTGAACAGAAGCAACGTGAACGCAGATGCCTTAACTGAGAATAAATCCCTCAGCCTGAGCACTCACAATGGCGAGTCAACAGATAACACCAAACTGAAGAGCAGGGAGAAGGGGTCTTACGGAGGAAAGCAGCAGGAGGACGACAGAGGAGGAAGGGATGGACAAGGGAGAAAGGAAAGAAACGAGCCATGCCATTTAACCGCAGCATCCTTAAGCAGATGTGTTTTCTTACATCTGGTAGGACCATGGAAAAGCTTTATGATTTGTGAAATTGAAACACAAACCAACGTTCTAAGAATCAATAAGGACAAATAAATGGATTTAAGAAAAACAAAAAAAAAAGAACCAAATTGTATAGCGATCACTATAAACAGCATCTCAAGCATGTTACGTATGTTAAGAAAACTGCTTCCTGTATGTCTTAAAACACTAAGTAACACGTCTGTGTACATGCTATTATACTGAAGCATTGCCTAACACACCCATGTACATACTGTTACACTAAATAATTGAATAACACATCTGTGTACATGGTCTTATACTAAAACAAACCTACCTATAGCATACATTATCCTGAAAAGTCCAGCATGTTTTAAAATTTAGGGGCACTAAAAAGTTGCTAAGTCATGTACAGCTCAGATTTAAGCTTATATTAAAGATATGTTTCTATAATTTAGAAAGATATGATATTCATTTCTGGTAGCAACAATTGTTTCATAGTGTTAAAGATAAGCTGTTTGTCCTGTCATGAAGTCAGAGGACACTGAATGCAAGGAATAGGCAGAGACTTAATTTTGAAAGGCTTGGGCTAGATATTTTCGCCTGCACACTGCAAAAGCACATACAGCTCCATTTATCTGTCTTGGAAGGAAAGTTAGCCAGATGGACCCTGCTGGGATTTGTACCTAAAAGTTACAGGAAAATGTAAAAGTACAGGAAAAGTTCTTGGGACATACCAGTTAAGCAGAATAGATTAAAAAATAGCTACTGACTAAGCCAATGAGATAAAGTTAAATAAGTTTCACTGAAAAATAAGATAGAAAATACCTGTACTTAATATATATATATATATAATAATTTTAAGTCTCATCAATTTTTATAGAATTAAAAATTGTTATCTTATCTAAAAATATAACAAGTCTCCAAAAATACAAATTAAAAATTGAAATAATTTGTGTAGAAGGAAAATTCTGTTCCCTAACAGGGAGTACAGGTTATTAAACGAAATCTCCAGTGCCAACTATGGGTTGTCATCATGGTGTTGTTAGTCATTGGAGTCCCAGAAACTCCTGAAGCAATCCAAGCATTGGTTATTACTTTTGGCTGTCTACTACAATTGCATTGTAAGATTCAAAGGCTGAAGAGATGGCTCAATAGTTAAGAGAGATCAGTTGTTCTTACAGAGCACTCAATTTCCTTCCTCTGCATCCATATAACTATTCAAAACCATCTATAATTCTAGTTCTAGGGGTTCTGACACTTTCTTCTTATCTCCATGAGCACTGCACTAATGAGGTGGACATAGCATGTATGTGGGCAAAACACATACAGATTACAAAGAATTGCTCAGCATCCTTAGCCATCAGGGTAATGCAAATTAAAACAACTCTGGGATACCATCTTACTCCTGTCAGAATTGCTAAGATCAAAAATACTGATGGTAGTTTATGCTGGAGAGGATGTGGAGTACGGGGAACATTCCTCCATTTGCTAGTGAGAATGCAAATTTGTACAGTCACTTTGAAAATCAGTATGGCAGTTTCTCAGAAAACTGGGAATCAATCTACTTCATGATCCAGCAAGTACATTCATACCACAAGGACATTTGCTCAACTATGTTCGTAACAGCATTATTCATAATAGCCAGAACCTGGAAACAACCTAGATATCCCTCAACTGAAGAACTGAGTTTTTTTAAATGTGGTATACACAAGAGAGTATTATTTAGCAGAAAAAAAAAATGGCATCTTGAAATCTGCAAGCAAACGGATGGAACTAGGAAAAAATAATCCTGAGTGAAGTAATCCAGACCCAGAAAGACAAACATAGTATGTACTCACTCATAAGTGGATATTAGGTAGAAAGCAATGGATAACCAGGCTACAATCCACAAATCCAGGGAAGCTGGGAAACAAAGAGGACCCAAAGAGTGACATCTATGAATCCCTCTGGGAACGGGAAATAGATAAGATCTGAGTAAATTTGGAGGATGGGGGTGCTAAGGGGAGGTGGGAAAAGAACATGAGGGAACAGGATGGTAGAGCTGGCAGAAGGACATAGTGGAAGAGCAAAGAAAGGGTATCTTGATAAAGGGAGCTATTTTGAGATGAGTAGGAAGCCTGGTGCTAAGGAAATTCCCAGGTATCCACAAAGATGACTCCAGCTAAGACTCCAGGTAGTAGCAGAGAGGATGCCTGAACTGGTCTTAACCTGTAATCAAATTGATGACCACCCTAATTGCTATCATAGAACCTTCATCCCAGCAACTGATAGAAACAGATGCAGAGACCCACTGCTAAGCACTGGGTGGAGGTCTCAGCCCAGATGAATAGAGAAAGGAGGGATCGTGTGAGCAAAGGATTCAATTCTGTGATGGGAAACCCAGAGACAGATAACCTGAGCTACTAGGAGCTCACTGACTCTGAACTCACAGCTGAAGAACTTGCATGGAACCGAATCAGGCCCTCTGAATGTGGGTGACAGGTGTGTGGTTTGGGAAATTTGTGTGGCCTATGGCAGTGGGACCAGGATTTATCCTTAGTGTATAAACTGGCTTTTTGGAACCCATTCCTTATAGGGGGACACCTTGCTCAGCCTTGATAAAGGGAAGGGGGACTTAGTCTTGCCTCAACTTGATATTCCAGACTTTGTTGACTCTTCATGAGAGGCATACCCTCTCTGAAGAGTAGATGGGGTGTGGTGGGGGAAAGCTGGGGGGTGAGCTGGAGGAGGGGAGGGAGGGGGAACTGTGGTTGGTATGCGAAATAAAAAGCATTAAAACAAAAATAAAATCTATTGATGAAAGTACAATGTAACTTGGTTGTAGGACATAACAGGGTCGTGCTGGAGCAGAGCTAGAAGTTCCCTCTCAAGTTTCCATAGTGTTGAAGGTGTTATTCAGGACACCAGGACAGAAAAGTCGTAAGAGTAGCACACCAGTCCTGCTATAGTTCCAACCTGCTGGGCAAGATGATCCCTTTTGATTCCATAGTTTCATGATTATTATGAGAACAACAGCTTTCTGATCAGAGGTATAGTACATAGGAAAGAACACAAGCCCAGTACTGTAAACCTAGTCAAAAGCCCAAAGTGGGGAAGAATTTAGGCCCTGTGGAAGAATCTACTACCACTGTTTTGTCATGTTAAAATGCATATGCTGAACTGCCTTCTAAGTATTTTACTCACAGATCAGGCCAGCTTTTACCCTTGTAGAAGATGCTTCTATTTATAGTGGGTAGCAGTTACCATAGTTAATGAGTGGAGTATCTAAGAACAAGTGGTTGATCAACATTCCATCCTCATTAGACATCTATAAAACACACCAGCAGCAGCATCACATACATGCTTTCTCTTCGTGGCTCAGGGGGCATCTGAAGAAAGGAAAGAGCATAAGCATGGGAAAATGGGGGTGACTGATTTCAGGGTGCAACATGGTCATTGCACTCGTGACAGGAGTTCTTGTTACCTATGTAAGATCTGCATGAGATGGGGCCTATGAACATTCTAGCATGGATAGAGGAGGGTCCCGAGAAGCCTCACCGCTCCCTATTGGATAATATGGACAAGGATGCTTTTTCTTTAGATTCATAGCCACTGGTAAGCCACCAGTGCATCTGTAAATTCCTCACCCATGTTCATATATGCCACCCTAGTCAGACCCAAAGTGAAAAACCATGAAATCAGGACAGCTAGAAAGGAAGGCTTAAGGAGGAGCAGGACACAAAGCAGAAGGTAATGAAGGGTAACAATATGTTAAATACATATATGAAACTGTCAAAGAATAAATTTTAAAATATATTATTGCAAATGATTAACAAAAGAGAGAAAGATTTTTTTTAATTACCCAATTTAGAGAGTCACAGAATCCCAATAAAAATTTGAGTCAAAATATCTCATTTCAAAACACAGAAGAAAAAAAAAAAGATCTAAAGCCTAAAGACAGGAAATAGTCTAATGCAGATTTCAGCAGGAGACTCTCGCATTACGAAGACCAGAACTCCAGTTTCTTGACTCAGTAGCTAAATGACTGAATATCGCATCATTCTGAAGCAGTCATATCTCTCTTCAGCATCTTCTTGCTGAAACAAATGCACGGTATTCTATTTGAGGTTAGCAATATCTAAAATCCCCATATGGTTTTATATCATCTTCCTCCAAAGCAGAGCACCCCTTCCTGAATTCGTGCAATAGGCTATTTTTACTCTGAAAAATCATATTTATATCTGTGCTCTATTTTATTCTCATGCTTGCACATCATTGTCCTTGCCTTCTAAAGGAATTTGAATTTTGAATCTGCCATTCATGGTGTTAGGTTCTCCTCCTGAGTTTGAATCACTGATGAACCTGAAGAGAGTGGCTTCTACCTCGTCATTTAGGTCATGATAAGAAGCTGAATTGGGGAGATGGACTGGTCTTTTCTGACCTTCCAGGAGGGTTGACATGGAAATAAAGAACTACTGTGTCCACTTAGGTTATATCGATCCTCCCAAATGAATCTTACGTCTGACATATGGCTTTCTAAAATTTGTAATAACTATAACTGCATCTATTACACATGAATCCATATGGAGGAAGTGGCTATGAAGTATTGCGTTCTTCATTCTATAGCTGCTAAGCTCCTTACAGAGGTATTGTTTCATCTGTCAGTTAAAGATAAAAAAGCTAGAGTTTACTGCTTTTGTTCTCTAGATTACAGAACTGAGATGTGGAGAAGTCAACAGACGAATCAACCATCAGCTAGCTAATAAAAATTTCAAGTGTCCTCAGAGGTTAATTCTGGCCACTTTGTGGTACATACATATTTTATATAACACATAGTTTCAAACATATTGCTCAAGTGATTTCAAAGCATTAAGCTGAAAAGAAATCCCAAGTGAATCATATGTCCAAGTGAAAACCACAAGACCCAAACACAGATGGGGAAAATGACCCTGATCTTTCCATTTACTTTAACACAGATTCTATAGGATTCCACAAACCTGGTTTCCAATGTCATAAACACACACACACACACACACACACACACACACACAACTTGACAACTATGAACTTCCTTTCTCCAATACATAACATCCCTGATCCACTCTGAATTTTATCCCAGTAAGTGTAATTTTATAACCAAGAATACTCTGGCTGCTGAATCAAAAGTTTACTGAGGCAACTCCAAAAACCAGGACTCATTCCCCTATTTCAGTTTTTTTAAATAGCATGCACAAGTGACCCCCTAGCATATCTATTACAATCTCAATTGCCAATGGAAATTTGAAGGGAAGTCATCATTATAAACTACTGACTTTTAAAATCCAGCCACTATTCTTCTTGGAGCCCATTCCCTACAGAGAAACACCTTGCTCAGCCTTGATACTGGGGGAGGGGCTTGGTCCTATCTCAACTGGATAGTCCAGAGGGCATTGAATTACTCTATCTGAGGAATAGATGGGGGTGATGGGGTTGGGAAAACTGAGGGAGGGCTGGAAAGAGGGGAGGGAGGGGACAGTGGTGGGTATGGTAAACAAAAAATTTAAAAAAGAAAAAAAATCCAGCTACTATCAAGCTTTTAAGTCTATTTCTTCATTCTTACATTGCATGCTCAAACTATCTGTTAAGACATAATTACATGCCAGTTGAGTCCAGCATCCCGAGTTCTATAAAGATGCCAAATAAGCAAGCTAGATATCTCATCCTTAGGGTCAGTTTTGTGTTCCCACAAAGCTCGGGACTATAATGAGCACCCATAACAATGCTTCAGGATTGCATACCATTTCTGAATTTACAAAACACTTCCCTAGGTATCAATGAGAGCCTCATGCTCTCATATATAAAACAAACAGTACAGACACGATTATCTCCTTTATACAAATGAAGGAAATAAAATCTGGCAAATTTAGTGACCTACAAGTACTGAGTGAGCAAGATGGGTCTCAAATAAATGGCCTCTTATGCAAGTTTAGTGAGGAACATAAAATGTTATGCGACTGTTTAACACAAGGAAAAAAAAAAAAAGAAACAGGTAACATGAACCACCTATATTCAAAGGACGTCTTCAAAGAGTTCAAGGGAAAGTGTCACCATCGCAACTGAGTTCAACAAAAGGGCATGCAAGCCTTCTACACTGTCATGAAACACTCATGCTCATGCTCGAATGTGTGTGTGTGTGTGTGTGTGTGTGCATGTGTGTGAGTGTGTGTGCAAGCTAGATGAAAATCTTGGATGCTGTTCCTTAAGTCTCATTTACCTCAATTTTAAGACAAAATTTCTCACAAGTAGGATAAGCTAGGTAGCCAGTGAATCCTGAGAATCAGCCTCTTCTCCTGCTCCCTAACACTGTGATTAGACATGAAGGCCACTGTGCCAATCTCTTTCATCGTTGCTGTTTTAAATGAGTTCTGGGGTTAAACTCATGCCCTCATACTTACAAGGCCATGCCTCACTGCCTAAGCTATCTCCTGAGCCTCCAAGCCAAGGCAATAAGAGGCTAAGTTTGTAGGTTATCAGAAAGAGCCCTTGTTTCTGCTGTGGTGAAAGACGTAAGCAATGAATATGCCTGCAGTCATATTCTGCCCAAAGGAATAAATTCATTCTATCAGAAGAGGGGAGAAAACACCCCCATACAACTTGCTCAGGGATCTGGATGACAAAGGTAACACACACGAGGCTACAAACATTCCAATAGAAAAGCAGCTGAGTTTCATCTGACATAACAGTCAAGTACCAACTCTTTAAGAAAGAAAAAAAGAAAGAAAGGAAGGAAGGAAGGAAGGAAGGAGGAAGGAAAGAAGGAAAAATAAGTTTGAGAATGAAAAAGAAAATGACAAAGTGCATTATGACTCTGAACAATATCCTGACAGGAAATGGAGGGCTCAGCAAGCTCCCGCACATTAAAAATCATGCCCCATCTAATGTGGGCTGAACTCTCTGAGGAGAAATCACAGTCAAGCTAAATGTGGAACAGGAGAGAACAGAAAGCACAGAAGCTCACATGCAGGCTAATGATGGAAAGACGTTCTAGAACATTGCTCTTCCAAAGATGTTCCCTGAATGCGTAGCAACGTTGTTCCTGGGAACTTGTTTTGTGATGCCAAAGATCAAGCCTATGAAATCAAAAAGTCTGGGACTGTGGTCCAGCTACCTCTGAATGAGGCTTCCTGGGGATTCAGATGCTTAACACCACTAGACGTGTGTTACTTGCCCTTGTCCTGTGTTTTCAGCCAAAGAACGTGAGAACCAGATGATGAACAGTGTGTTCCTGTTTTCTGTGAACACAGAAAGGATGTAGTTTTGACACTTCCTCCATATAGCAACTCCTCCATAGATGCTATAAATAGCAATTCCATTTAGCAAGTGCCCTCAGGAAGCTCAGTAAGAGCAGGGGACAGGTATGAGATAATTAATCATTCAATTACAGTCATCATACAGTTAATTAAACATAGTTTATTCGTCCTACATCATTTAGCACCTAGAGAAGTGATTATTAGACTTTAGTATATTTTCAATTCCCTAGGGAAGAAACTCTTGTTAAAAATGCATTGTGGACCCCACCAAAGAGACTGAGTAGGTAGGCAAAAGGTAGGCTCTGAAAATCTCCATTTTTAAAACATTCCTGGCTGATACTTCAATGTGAATCCAAGGACCACATATTCAGAAGCCTTATACTAGAAATTCTTTTAAATTTGTTTTTTAAATGAAGTCTTAGCTAGAGTAGGCCATGTGCTGGCAAATGTTTAAAAAGAGCCCCTGAGTAGGGGGCACCCAAAATCAAAGATCTGTGACACTTGTCAGCTTTGTGGGATAAATATGCTAACCATGATCTCTATTAGCTAACAGCATGATGTCACTGAGGTCAAGGCTGGAAGTAACTGGAGTTATTGCTCATTAACTTCTCCTTGATATATGCTGCCTAATTTCCACCACCCCCCAGCGTGGGAATTCTGAGCCAAGCAGATGCTCCTAGTTAATTCTGCTCCCTTCTCTGGTGAGTCATGGGCTCTAGCAGGAGACTCATGTGAGGATCCATTCCTCACAACAAAACTTCGAGTAAATCTCCCCAAATAGAGAGAAATCATGCTGAATGTCCAACACTCAGAACTTGATTTGGAAATGGGCTTTCTAGGAGACGGCATACTAGAAAACATAGATAATGAAAATAAATAACAAACAGACGATCTTCTCTTACAGGACAAATAGTTCAGTGGAGCTTCTAGAGTAAAATCTCAGTGATTCACTCTGAGGAAGAGATCAAAAATATCAAAAGTAGTTTTGTAAAATGTTTCCTGTTAGCACTGAAAACAACTGAGTTCCTGAATAAACAGCCAAAAAAAAAAAAAAAAAGGAAAAAACTCCATATCCCTCTTTTTTCCTTAGTATCTCTTCTGAGATAAAATTCTGGAAAACATTCCCTGTGCATTCTATGAAATAATAACATCCTTCCCCGTCTCTTCATGTCCTTGATAAAAAAGGTAAGGTGTTTACTTCCTCATCTTATCCTGAAGACAATTCTGACTCACCTTCAGTAACCAGCCTCTAATACTCAAATTGTGTCTCAGAAGTGAAGTTTGCCCAAAGTTTTATATGATTGATTAAGAAGCAAAATATTCCATACTGTGTAGACAAAAATACATTTCTGGAATATAGCTGCCTTTAAAAGATTTGCTTTCCTGGAATCTGACCAAGAGCTGAGCCAGAATTGTTGAATAGTAACAGTTGAATGTTTTGCCATTACAAAGCCGTATCTTGAGCCTTTTAGCCAATGGCAATTTAACATATAGCTTGAATAACTACATCTCTGTAAACTAATAATGAACCAAAGTATCATCTAGTGTTGGGTGACCAAGAGGGCCAGTCTATGCATGGCTTGCTAACCTCGCATTCCCAAAGTTTTGAGACACCCCTTTGAACAAGGTGCTATTAGCAAGCAATGACCCTGCACTAAGGAACTTAACCTACACAGAGTCCACTCGGAGTCATTCAGTACAGCTCTGCAATTCCACACTTGAAAAGACTCTTGTCATTGGACCAGAGCCAGAACAAAATTAAAGCCTTTCCTATTCAACTTTGCCAACAGCAAGAAGTCATTCACTTAAAGCTTGATGACAATGAGTTGATTCAATTGCCATTCAAGAAGTAGTTTTGTAAAATGTTTCCTGTTAGCATCCCACATTAGGTTTCCATTCTCTGTGCCACTTTCTTTCTCTCTCTCTCTCTGTTTTCCCCAAAGATTTAAGATTTAACTACATCCTGAGAAAGCAGAACTTTTAGTGATTGCAAAGAGGACACATCAATGAATTCCAGTAGGCCCATCATCATTATCTATAACATACATATCATTACATTCCTAAAACCCCAAATCAGTAACAGCAGGGTATGCAAACCTTCCTAAACCCCTGCTTCTTCTTATTTACCTTTTTGTTGAAAACAGAAATTTTTCCATAGAATGTATTCTGATTATGGTTTTTCCTCCCCAAATTCTCCCAGAACCTCCCCACTTCCCCATCCACACAAATTCTCTCCTCTCCTCTCTCTCTCTCCCCCCCCCCCTCTCTCTCTCTCTCTCTCTCTCTCTCTCTCTCTCTCTCTCTCTCTCTCTCTCTCTCTCATTAATACAAATGGGCATCTAAAATAAATAAATACTAATAATAGAAAATAAAAACAAACAGATCGGAACAAGACAAAACCAACAAAGGATGGGGGATCCAAATAAAAAGATCAAGAAACACATAGAGACAGAGACACACATGTTTACCTAAACACAGAATTCTCATAAAAGCACAAACCAGAAACTATACTATATGCATAAGGGACCTATAAGGTAAAGAGGGGGGAGGGAAAGGAAGGAAATAAAAGGAAAGAGAGGGAAGGGAGGGAGAGAGAGACGAGACAGAGGGAAGGAAGCAGGAAGGGAGGGAGGGGAGGGAGGGAGGGAGGGAGGGAGGGAGGGAGGGAGGGAGGGAGGGAGGGAGGGAGGGAGGCAGCCCTAACAGAACAATAAAACATTATAAAACAGATAAACTCCCAAAGTGCCATTAGGTTCATTTTGTGTGGTCATCTACTCCTGGGCATGGAGCACAGCCTTAAAAGTATTTATATTCCCAGGATGGTTACTTTGTTGGGGAAATTTAATTTTTCTATTTGTCAGCAGATATGAGTTGGAAATAGCTTCTGAGTTAAGAATGGGGGTCTTATCTGCTTCCCCTCTCAGCAATGGAAATCCATCTTGCATAGACCTGTGCAGGCCCTTTTCTAGCTGCCATTGTCTCTGAGTTCATATGTACATCAATCCTTCTGTATTTAGAAGGCCTTGCTACTTAGGTGTCCCCCATCCTCGCAGGCTTTTATAATCTTTTTGCCTTCTCTTCCACAGGGTTCCTTGAACCCTGAGGGGAAAGATTAGATCGAGACATCCCATTTAGGACAGAATGTTCCAAAGTCTCTCACTGTCTGCATATTGTCCAGCTGTGAGCTTCTGTATTTATTCCCATCTACTGCAGGAGAAAGTTTCTCTGATGGTGGCTGAGCAAAACATTGATCTATTAATCAAGCATAATATTATTAGGGGTCATTTTTAAGTCTAGCAGAATGTCATTTTACTGCTCTGTTCTCTTAGCAGAATAGTAGTACTTGGTTTGTCCCTGTTTCCCTGGCCTATCTACTCACCCATTCCCCATGCAGTGTCTAGATAGGCACCAGCTTTGCCTTTCTGTGTTGAATGAGTTGTGTGGGTGTTGCATTCCACAGCAATGAATTGCCATCAGCTTATGGAGAGCAACCAATAGGTTTGGCAGTAGCCTGGATTTAGGAGGGTGGGGAGGAGTTTTCATGCAATCGTTATGGCAGAACTCTATTATATGTAACCCATACTCAAAACTGGAGGCTTCTTTTGTCCAATTGCAGCTTCATCCCCAAATAACAGGGATTCCATTTACATCACCTACATATATATATTCTTTGCAAAAAGCTTCTACAGTGTTAGGTTTCCAAATGACTCCTCAAACGGCCCTTAGCTTTAGCTGTACCTCCCCATATTATCTCTCACTCTCTTCTTTCCCACATCCCAGTTGATCCTGTCATTTTGCCCACCCTCAATTCATTGATAACTATTCCATTTCATTTTCTAGGGAGATCCAAAATTCTCCCCAATTCCCTTACTCTGCACCTAACCTCTGCTGTTATATGGATTGCATTTTGAAGACTTAACAGCTAAAACCCACATATAAGTGAACACATATTTGTCCTTGTGTTACATCATATTTTGGTCTGGGTTATTCCACTTAGGCTATTTTTTTCTAGTTCCTTCCATTTACCTGTGAATCATGGTTTTATTTTTTAACAGCTGAGTAATATCCCATTATGTAAATGTACCACATTTTCTTTATCTATTCATCCATTGGCAGACATACAATCTGCTTCCAATTTCTGACTATTATAAATAGAGCAGCAAAGAACATGCTTGAGCAAGTGTCTCTGCAATGGGATATAGAGTTCTTTGAATATATGCCCAAGAGTAGTAGAATTTAATCTTGAGGTATATCTATATCTGTTTCCAGCTTCCTGAGGAATCACCACACTGATTTACGGTGGTTGTACAAGTTTGCACTTTCATCAGCAATGGATGAGGGTTCCCTTTATTCCACATCCTCTCCAGCATGAACTGTCATTTGTTTTATTGATTGTGGTCATTATGGTTGATATAAGATGCAATCTCAAAGTATTTCTGATTTGCATTTCCCTGATAACTAGGGATGATGAACATTTAAGTGTTTGGCCATTTGTACTTCCTTCTTTGAGAAGTCCCTGTTTAGATCTGGGGGAATCTCTGTGACCACCGAACCAAGATAGTGCCAACTCTTGACAGGTAATAAAAAAAACTTGGTTCAGCAAGATTCAGTAGCTGGTATTGGCTCAAACTTCAAGAGTTTAACATTGGACACCTTATTTTAGGCATATTTAAGCATGGGGCAACTTAGAAAATGTTTCCTGGTCATAATTATCTCAACCACATAGGTACAACAAAGTTTAAGACATGACTACATTGAAACTCCAAGTGACACCTTCTGTAAATATGGGTTCTATAGATTAACTGAGGAAGAAGGTTCAAGATAAACAGTGCTCATGATAAAGGTCTGGGAGAGGATAGCACTATAGGTGCTATAGACTAAGATAACCAGGCTCAAGATAAGGGTCTGTGTGAACCAGTATGGCCTGGCTACACAAATAGCCAAAAGGTCACCAGGCTATTACATCTGCTCCCAGCTTTTGGGGCAGAAAACAGTTTACACATCTCTCCCAGTGTGTTTCATATTCTTGGCTTCCCTAGTATTTATCTCTGAGAACAAGTACTTATATATGCATCTGACAGATCTGTACCCCGTTTCTTTCTATAACTCTTATTGGTTCTTTGTATACTTCACACCATGCATCCTGACCCCACCCACCTTTGATGCGGGATGTCTTTCTGTTTGCTGTGAATTATCACTGGATAATAAAGGAACTCTTTTGGCTTCTGGAAAGCCATTTTAGAAGCAGGAGAGAAATCTAAGCATGGGTAAAGGAGAAGGAGGTCGGAGTCAGACAGAGATGCTGAGATCTGCCACCAAGAGAAGATAATGTAAAGAAATTCAGGTAAAGCCACGAGCCACATGGCAAGACACAGATTAATAGGAAACAGTTGGGATTCCAGAGCTAGCTAGCAATAAGGCTGAGCCACAGGCCAAACAGCATGGAATTAGTATAAGCTTCTGTGTGTTTCTTTGCAACTTTGGAACTGTTGGTCGAGACCTCACGGCTAGGCAGAGCTAAGCCCCTTCAAGCAGGTACAGACCTTGGAGCTTGTCTGGGTCAGAAACTTCTTACTACATACCTCTCCATGCATGCCACATCTGCCTCTGCCCTTGCAACCTCCCCCCCAAAAAACAACAAAATTTAGAAGAAAAAACAAAAACCAAATAAAGCAAACAAGCAAAAATAAAGACAAAAAGAAAATAAGCAACAAAAACAAAACAAAACAAAAAGGAGAAGATTCTCATTGTGGAAGCTGTAGGGTGGCCCATTGAACCACTTTTATCTTGTATCCATTTATCTTTGTTTCCAAGTGTTCATTGCCATGGTGTGAGGTCTATGGCTTCTGCTTCACCATCAACAATGGGCTCTCACTGGGGTTCCTCTTGGATATTCTGTTACTGTCTTTGTGTAATGGGGAATCCTGCAGTTTTGGACCTGTGGGTTTGTCCCTTTCACATAATCCAACAGTTCATAGATGAACTCTGGTTCTAGGCCTGGGCGGTAATTGGACTGGTCAGACTACTAGTTTTCCCCAGTTGTCAGCATCCATATGAGCTCTCCAGTGCTGCTTCGGCCAATCCACCCAATTTAGCCTACAGCAAGGAACAAAGCCAGTTCTTTTGCTCTCAGGCCTTCAGGTCCAGGACACACACACTCACACCCAGGCAAGATGCAAAGCCCTGTCTTTTGAGTGCTGCAAAGGGGGCAGCTTTCCTGCTTTCCTCCAGTTTGGCTCCCCTGCATCATAGATGACAGGGTTAGCTCTAATATGCTGCCCTGGCACGGTGTAGGGTCTGCTCTCCTGTGTGCTGTAGCTGAAGAGAATCAGAACTATTTCTCCCACTCTAGAGACCCCACAGGTAGCAGGAGCTGGGATGGGGAGGGCCTCTTTCCATAACCCATGCCACCACATGGCATATAAGGGGGAGAGCAGGGTCAGCTCGCTTGTTTCCTTAACAATATAGTCAGCTCCTGTATGCTGCCCAAGTGAGGTGCATGCCCATGTGTACACCATTTCTTAACAGGGTTATTGGTCCTTCTTGTACTCACACCTGTATTGAAATTCTTCCCTAGAGCTTCAAAATTCTTAGGAGTCCATCTTTTCTCCTCCTCACCATAGTGGCCGTACAAGTCTAATCCACCTTTCTTTCCACTTCATCTCAGTGACAGTACAGATCTAAGTCCAGAGAGCTTTTCTATTAGTTTTATCCTCCACCACTCCTCATATCAACAGAACAATAATAGAGTTTTTCCACAAGAAATCCCTGCACAAATGAGGCCTAAGTGATTTATTTAAGTACAGAGATGTTGGCATAAAACTCAAGATTTCTAAGTCTTCAGTGATCTGTGACTTGAAAGCACACAAAAGAAGTTAAGAACCCAACACCAAGCAGTTAGTGAGGTGCTCCATTCATCACAGAAGCATGCCATGTGTCCACCAAGGCAAACAGGCTGGAATGGGGTTAGAGGGTTCATGAATAAACAATTGTGCTTTAGTAACTATGTGTTTCCTGCCCTTAGCTTAGTAATAAAGGGTATCGGCTAATATACTAGCGATAACTATGTTCCTTTGTCTTTAGAAGGTACTCTGTCATAACAAAAGCTACTAACTCTGGAGGACACATAGGTTTCAAGTGCATGACGATTTTCAAAGATAAGCCATGGTCACTTAGAAAGCAATGATAAGACAGATGTTGAAGAAACATCTAAAGTTAGCAGAAAAAGATAAACCTGCATTGCTTAGCAATAATTTATGTGTGCATTGCTACCATATCCCTGTATGTATGTAGAGATGTGTATAGATGTGTGGGTGTGCATGGATGTTAGTGCATGTGGGCATGTGTGTGTATGTATGTATGTATGTATGTATGTATGTATGTATGTATATTTCTGTGTGCATTTGTATATATTAATGTGTATATGTGTATGTATATATTTGAATAGGATGTGTCTGTATATGTGTGTATGTGTGTGACAATGTGAGTGTAGGTGTGAATATGTACATATGTACATACAAATGCATGTATATAAGTATGCTGTGTGCATATCTGTATGTATGCATGTGTGCTGAGTTGATCCGTGTGTATATATGCTTATGTGAGTCTGCATATGCATAAGAATGGGTTTGTATATGTATTCTGCTTGTATATGTGTTGTGTGAATATGTACATGTGTGTAAATATATTAGTGCACATATGACTCTGTGTGTATGTATGTATGTGTGTGTGTTGTGTGTGTGTGTGTGTATGTGTGTGGTTATACGGAGTTTGTATATCAGAAATGTTTGGTGCTTAAAGCTACTTAATAAATTTTGGTTAACTAGATTGATTCCTCTAGAAAACATTAGCACCTAGCTGAATAAAAATCAGTTAAAATTTATGAAGTTCCAATGTTTGGGAACTAGCTGAAACATTGTCTGTGACATCAGGTAAAATACTGCCCCCCGCCCCGGCCCAGGTATTTATCCTGTCCTTGTTTTATTTATTATTTCTATTTATTAACTAATCCTGTCCTTGTTCAGTTTCCGTCCATCCTACCAGTATTTCATTACCTCCCTCTTTGTTTGTGGAGGCTCCTGTGACCTGTGATATCAACATACTCATACTTTAAAAATAAGTAGAATCAAGAAGTCTAAAAGGCATAGAGAACAGGGAAGTTTGCAGTTAAAATAGGCGAAAGCCATGAAAGTATCAGACAGAATGGCCTGGATGGTGTGACAGCACCAAGGTTTGCAACCGGAGGGCACGTCACAGTTTTCTTTATAATCTGATCTTTTCAAATCTCACTTTGTTCACTCCATGGCATTTGACAGTGACTATACCACTCATCACCTTCCTGATGGCATTTTAGCTGTGAGTTTACATAGGTGACTGGAAAAGGGAAGGGCATGCTGTCAGAGATGTGACTGGAGAAAGGGGATCATAACCTAGAAGATAAATAGGTGGGAAACAATGACAGTCCTCAGCTAACACAGGACAGATGATTTTATAGATACATCAGAACCGGCATGGCTGGCCATGCCAGGCTGTGGAACACAATCTCACAAATGTCTTTTCCAAGCGAAAGACACCAAAAGTTATAATACAATTTTCTGTCATTCTATACAGGCTAAAGCTCCAAATAACACTTCATGTCCCATATAAAGGGTGTACAGACACTGTTCTGTCACATCCCTCCAGCAAAAGGTGTGAAGTCAGTTATGAGGCTCATCTGTGTCTCTCCATCCCCCCAAAAGGCCTCAGGAAGGAACTTTATGAAAGAAGTAAATAAGAAAGCCACGAACAGATGCTGAAGAAGTGAGGAAATGACCATGGAGGTTCTCATCCACATAGCAACACAAAATGTTCAAAAATTCTGT
Organism: Phyllotis vaccarum; assembly: GCA_033318265.1. Classification (NCBI taxonomy): domain Eukaryota; kingdom Metazoa; phylum Chordata; class Mammalia; order Rodentia; family Cricetidae; genus Phyllotis; species Phyllotis vaccarum. The sequence goes on along the minus strand of JARWLC010000010.1, from coordinate 84,610,523 downwards.
ATTTTTATTCCTTGGTGAGAATTTTCTAGGCTTTTGAAAATACCAGCGCTGACGAAGGTTCTAGAACTACCCATTCTCAGTTGCTTGAGAAATTGAGATGTAGTTTTTGACTTTTTTACACTTGAACCTTCACCTAATACTTTATCAGCCCTGGAACTGAAAAGTCCCTCAAGTCAATGAACTTGAAAGTCTTGACATTGCTTCAAAGGTGGATTCCAAATATGCAAAATGGTGAGCATGAGGAATCCCAAGCTGAAGAAATGATTGAACAGTGTTTGGACTGCAAGTTCAAACACTTCTCAAAATGGAAGAAGTGATCAACTCAAAATGGAGAAAAGAACCCCAGAAAGATAGGCCAACAGGATGAGACAACACTAGTTTCAACTGAGATTTTTTTCAGTATTATAATTTTAGGATAACTAAAGTTTCCCTTCACACACACAAACACACACACACACACACACACACACACACACACACACACACACACACACACACGCACACACACATATTGAAAATACCTGGAACATTTTTTGAGAGAGGGAATGAAGAAAGGTTGGAGAAAGGAGAGAAGAGAGAGAGATTTATTCAATTATCAACCTTGAATGAGTGAAAAGTTACTCAAGTAAGTGTTAAACATCCTGAAGAATAGAAATACCCTTTTTCTTAAATGAGATCAGTAATTAGACATTCAAATGCATGTGCTTTCCATGTAGAAGCTTAAGGACCTGTATTAAAATGGCTATCAAGACTGTTATTTTCTTTAACCTTAAAATATTTTCATTTTACCATTTGCTCTTTCTCTTAAACTTGCATTGCTCCTTTGTTGCCCAAAACCACAGAATTAAGGCTCACAGGTACTCTAACAGAAAGGAAAGCCTCACCTCACTAGACTAACTCTATCAGCTTTGTTCTAAATCAATGGAATCACAATTGAATCTCACAATGTGCAAATAGTGTGGCTTAGTGGCGGATCACAGCGCAAAAAGCATGTAGGAGAACTGGGGTTCCCAACTCGGGTCTGCAAAGAAAAGGAGAAAAATAAGCATTTTTTCTTATCGATAAAATTAGAAATTTGGACTTGCCCACGTGAGTGAAGGCTGCATCTCACTGCTGTAATCCCAGAATGTGGTAGTTACCTGTGTCTGCTATGGTTTCAGGAAACGTTCATTTGACCTATACTGATTTGGAATGGGGGAAACATGTTGACTGAAATGATCAAACCTATCAGACAGCTGCTTTTGTTTGTTTCTCCTTTCCTAAAGAAGAAAGGGTGTCAAAACATGTTAACCATGTAATGAAAAGGGTCGATAAACCTCCATTCTCCCAAGAACATAAACTTGTCTGTAAGTGCTTTCCAAGTACCTGTTTACTTACAAACAGTGTAATCACAGCATATGTAGAGCTGACACCTCTCAGATGAGTGTTTTGATGAGCTAATTAGAGAGACCATCCTTATCTATTAATTAAAACTCCACAAGGCAGTATCAGAGTACTTGTAAGAGTTGCAATTATTGTATATTCTTAAAGGGATTAAAACAAATCTACACAAATTTAATTAGTTTTCTTTCCAACTCATTCACATTAGGGATAATGAACTATTTTTATTTTAAATGAACTTATATTATAAAAGGTGGCTGCATTGGTTCAATTATAAGAATTGTAAAACTGCTCAAGATATCCAAATGTCACAATTGCAATTAAAATAGCAGAAACTCTTGTTTCTTGGATTATACAGATGGCTTAGTAAATCAAGGCATTTTTCAATGACTTAAATCATTCTATACAAATTCATTCATATAAGTATTGTTTTAGTTGACACATTATGTAATGAGGGAACAGAACATTGAAAATTGGCAATCATGTGCTCAGAGCAAATGTGCACTAGGCTACTAAAATGTGGGGTGAGTGTTTAAATAATTTTTTGAATGAGAATCTCATTATTTAGCCACGGCTGTTCTAAAACTCACTCTGTAGACCAGTCCGGCCTCAAGTTCAGAGAGATTCACCTGCCTCTTCCTCTGCCTTTCTCTCTCTGCCTTTCTGCCTCTATCTCTGCCTCTCTGCCCCCTGCCCCCTGCCCTCTGCCCTCTCTCCTTGATTTTTTTAATTTAAGTGTAAGCACTTACATAATGGAATATCAAGCATGATAACTACATCACCATAAGAAAGATGAAAGAAGAGGATTGGAGGCTAAAAGGTGGGAAAGTGAAGGGGATTGTGTTGTTTCATTGTAAATAATTATCCCACCCACTGGTTTAATAAAAAGCGTTGATTGGCAAAAGACAGGCAGGAAGTGTGGGCGGGGCTACCAGACTAAGAAAACTCTGAGAACAGGAAACACAGAGCAGAATGCCAGAGAGAAGCCAGAGGAAGCAGAGGACAACCATGCTTTCAAATAATATATCACTGTTGGTGTGGGAAGTCAAGTTCATAGGTATAGTCATTGAGAAAATGCCAGTAAAGGTGAGGAATCATTAGCTAATGGTATGAGGCAAATGTAAGACACACAGAACCAGGAAGGAGGAAAGCAGACTGGGTGTGGGGAAGGACAAGTTGAGAGGGAGCACAATAGTGAGGATGGACTAGCACAGAAAATAAAATAAGCACAGGGAAAAGCAAATGTTGAGAGAATGTGCTCAAACTAAATTGGTCCGTGTGGCTGTTCAACTGCAAAGTGAATACAGGGAACTTAATTAGCTTTCCTGATTGAGAACTGAAGATGATTTTGATGATGTATGAAATGTTGTATGATTGGTGAGTTCAAAAATCACAACCAGTAGACTTTCTGGGTGAAATGAAGAACAGCGTGGTGGTTTTATTCAAGTACCCCTTGTATGCTAAGAGCATCAGATGCTTTGGAAATCAATATTGAAGGCATACTGTGGGGAACCAATGGGGGAAGAGAAGCAGACTCTGCATGCAAGAGCAGAGAGCATGAGATGGAAGAGGCACAGGTGTGACTGAGAACTCTCTATCCTAGGACATTTGACATGACTACAGCAAATCAAGAAAAGAATGGTGGTGGTCAGTCTGTTTCCCTTCTTAGTGATAGCAGTGGTTGACATTGTAACCAAAACAATAACTCATAAAAAGAAGATAGTGAAGTCCTCAGCAAAGACTTCACGTGTGGCCAGATATTCATTCTGAAGGCAAAATGAGCTGAGGGGAGTTTACAGCATGGGGACTCTCGCAGGCAGAATCAGAGGTTTGAAAACAAAAGAAAACAAAAGGTAATGACTGTCCCCAAAGGAGAATGCAAGGAATATGCTGGCTTCTGTGAGACTGAGAGAGGGGCCAAAATGTGATGCTCTCATGTTGTTAATGAAGAAAGAAACTTCATGATGATTACAGGGTTCCTGATCAAAACCAGCCAGCTCAAACTCAGATCCTTTTTACTCCAAAGTCCACTTACTATCTATCAACTGCTTTCTCTTTTAGGAAACAAGGTTTGAAATGAGCTTCATCAGAATATTTGCATATGTGGAGATACTAAGAAATAAGGATTAAGAAAAGACAGAATGGAAAATGTGAGACATTTTTATGGATATCTAATAAATGAATAAAGCTGACCCATCAGGTACACACATGGTGCTTTATCACTCAATAGAAAGGGGGATGATAAAATTGATAAAATGCAGTTGCTGAGTGGACTTTTTCTGCATGAAGAGCAGACTCCTGAAGATATGAGGGAAGCAAGTAGCAAGAATACATAAAATGATTCGAGAAGAAGACAAGATGCTCTTGTCAAATTAGAAAAAGCATCTCAATGGGATGCTACCACAGAAACAGCAGGGACATGTTTTTAAACACCTGACTTGATGAGGATATTACTGACAGAGTGGATATGGCTCTTTACATCTTATTGTTCTCTGTAGCCAGACAGGTATCCAGGCAATGCTCTTTATTCTCTTCCTGTCACTCAAGTCACATCTAGATTGTTCATTACTTGGGAATGGAGTAACTTTTTCACCAGTATTCTGATTCAGGACCAGGACCTGAGATGTTCCATTTTCACTAATGAAGGATTAAGGATAAGAGAAAGGGAATTTTTGTTTGATAAACAATCAGTATCAGATAAGACTGTTTTGTTGAAGAATAAGTAACATTTCAGTTACTGCTAAGGTCTGTAGAGACAGAGTTCTGCTCTGTCTCTTGTCAGAAAATACTGAGCTTGTATAGCTGGCTGGTTGCAGTGCCGACTGCCATTGCTCTGAATTTAGAAATAAATTCTTCTAACTAGATTAGATTCCTTCTAAATAAGATTTCATACCCCTGAGTTTCACTACTTAAAAGAACTTACCATCTTTCTTAAGTTTCATACCAACTGCTACCCTTACTTTCTAGTTCATGCCTTCTCCAAATAAGACTCATTATGTACCTCAATTATAAGGAATGGTTCTGTCCTCGAGTTTTTCTGAGCCAATAACTAAGTGGAAACAGTGCATCTTTCTTTGTTACGGTTTAAAACCAGTCATTTATTTGGTAACAGTCTAGCCTATTGATTGGTGAAAGCTTGTAAAATTAATAACTAAAAAAAAAAGACCCACTTAGCCTTGTAGAAATGAAATCCCAAGAGCACCTTGGACTTTGTTTACAAATTATTGTCTTTATGCACATGCCTCTACACATATGCAACATTTCTTATTTAAGGCTTCAGAAAACGGTTTCATCTAAAGGTGTTGGGTTTTTTTTTTTTCTCCCATCTTGGTGATTGGCTAATCCTTTGTGGTATCTTCAGGTAGATTTATATAAAGTAGTCAGTCAGTAGCCTAAGAGGTACAAAGAAATTGTTTCATGAATCAAGCCATGTGTGTCAGAGGGAACATTTCCGTGCTGTTCCTTTTCATTATGTTACAGAGCTGGTGATTTACAATGCAATCCCCCCCTTCTCTGAGAGCAGAACGGGACTGAATTGATATTCCCTCACAAATACTTGTTTTCGATATTTGCTTAAAGACAACTAACTCTGCTGCGGTTGTAACTTCTTGAAGAATGAAGTTCCCCCTTTGTAATGGCTATAGATAGTTCACACTTGCTATAATGTGGACAGGGCTTAGTGTATTCCCTTGAGGATTCCTGTGTTGAGATTTAATCCCCACTGCGGCTAGGAAGCAGGTGGAAAATAAAACTCATTCAATTATACTGAATTCTGGATAGTGTTGAGAGGCGGGGCCATGGACAAAGAAGATTAGACAAGGTCCTTCAATGGCCCTGCCAGAGAAGACCATGGTGGCCCTATAAAAAGTGAGATCCAAAGACACACAAACATACGTGTTGTCTAAGCCTCTTTCCACTTGATGCCCTGCATATGTTGGGCCTCTGACAGTACCTCCAGGTAGTTAGTTCTTCAGTCACACACCTGTAGAGCTATGAATCAAGGTAAAACTTTTCTCATCTCTCTTCTTATAACCGAGTATGTGATATTTTATGCTGATCAGAAAGTACACTGATATATTAACAAAGTAGGTGGCCAAGTAGTAAGGGTATTTTGAGTTTTGACAAGTATATGTTTTAGCACAGCTTTATATAAATATATATTCTGTGAAATGCAGAGACAGGAAAGCCTACCTATTGTAAGAGACGGGCAAGAATTATTTCACAGGACCTGGGACCCTGTATATTTTGTTAAAATATGAGAGTGAGAACAATAGTGGGAATATTTATTTTAGGGAATAAATTGGACCTTGAAAACTGCCTAGTGTTTGCGCTGGGATTGAAAAGCAAGTGATACTATTCTACCTGATAAGAAAATAACAAAAGAAATAGCAGAGTTACAACTTCAAGAGACATTTCTCCAAAGATAGGAACATGCCCAAGGCATATACAAAAAGTGCCCAATGTCAATAAACAGCAGGAAAATGGGAATCAAAATCAAAGCCACAATGAGATGCCACCTCACTCCTGTGAGAACGGCGACCATTAAAACGACAAAAGCTATGTGTCTGTGAGTGTGGAGAAATAGAAGTGCCTCTTCGCTGTTAGCGGGGATGTAATCTTGCATAGTCACCGTGGAACAGCAGTATGGGGGAGAATGACACAGTTAGAAACAGAGTTTCCATATGATCAAGCAGTGCTACTTCAGGGCGCAGCCAAATGAAAAGAAGCCAACATGCAAAGGAAGCATGAAGATGTGGATGTCTGCCTTTGCAGTACTCATTGTTGTTATTTTCCCTTGTTTTTCTCTGAGGAACAACAGTCCTCACTGTCGTGGAATACACTCTGTAACCTAGGCTGGCCTCAAACTCACAGACTCCACCTGTGCAGGAGGAACCGTTGTCTGGCACAAGCATCATTAATAACAGTCAACATAAAATTAACAAAGCTGTCCATTGACACTTGCCTAGTAGAGTTCTTAATATTTGGTATACATGCATGCACATAATAAAATGTTATTCAGCCTTTTTAAAGGGGGGATTTGGAAATAGGTTGATCAGAAATAAGAGCACTTACTGCTGAAGCATAGGACTGGAGTATAGGATATCAGCACCCACACTGGGTGGCTCACAAACATCTATAATTCCAGCTCCAAAAGATCCAGTGTCCCTTCTGAATTCCCTGCGCACCACACAGAAACATATACATACGTTTAAAAAATGATAAATCTTTTGCTTAAAAGTAGGAAAGTTGGCTGGGGTGATGGCTGGGGGATATGAGCACTTGGCTTTTACAAGCAAGAGGAGCTGAATCCAGATCACCAGCATCCATATAAAATGATGCCTATAACCCCAGTAGTGGGGGAGGAAGAATGGGGACAGAGACAGAGCTTGCTGGGGCTTGTTCACTGTTAGCTTAATGAAAAAACTCCATCAGCTTTGGGTTTGGTGAGAGACCATCTCGACCAAATAATGTAGAATGCAATAGAAGATGGCACCAGACATCTGTCTCTAGTCTGAACACACTCACACACAGATATGTGCACTGACACATGCAAACAAACCACACACATGTGTGCTTGTGATAACCATGTGAAATGTTGAGCATGCTTGCTTAGGGCAATAAGTTTAACAATGGATACCTGTATCAACATGTTACATCATAAATGCATCAAATTTTTAACAATTAAATCTCAATAAAACTTGAAAAATGAAATACATGTATTCTACACACATTAATTTTGTAGCTCTTTTTCTTAGTGACAGAATTCTTTGGGTATTCTGGACATTTGCATCCCAGTCTACCTTAATGTGCTCCTCCTCACAGAACCTTAGTCCTGAGACAGGTCACCTAACATCTAACTTCCTTTCTATCCTGAGGTAACATAGAGAACTTACAAACCCAGGTACAGATTCATGGGAAAGCTTAGACATACTTTTCTCAAGCCAGCAAGAATATTTTCTTGCCCCTGCCTCCAATTCTGGCAGACTTAAGTTGCCCAGGTGCAAGAACAGGTTCAGATCCTAACAATTAGAAGAACTGCTGTAGACCACAACAATAAGAATAACAGGTATGGACCACAACAATCAGAAAAAAACAGGACACAACAATAAGAACAGGTACAAGCTGGAAAAACAGATAGGCACAGACTAGCCACCGAGTCCAGCTCCCAACTTGGTACATGCCTTTAATCCCAGTACTTGGGAAGCAGAGGTAGGCAGATCTCTTGAGTTCAAGGCCAGCCTAGTTTGCAAAGTGAGTTCCAGGACAGCAAAGACTAAACAGAGAAGCCCTGTCTTGAGAAACCAACAATAATGATGATGGTGGTGGTGGTGGTGGTGGTGGTGGTGGTGGTGGTGGTGGTGGTGGTGGTGGTGGTGGTGGTAATGATGATAAAATAAATTTTAAAAACCACAAACAAAATCTAAGAAGATATACAAAAGATAATCTACCTTCATCAAGTATGTTCCATTCCAGAGATGTATAGATGGTTCAACCTAGGTAATCTCCCAATATAATCTGCCATATAAAGGAACTGAATGTGAAAAAAAAAAAAAAACATGATCTTCTCTTTAGATGCTGAAAATGCTTTGACAAAATCCAACACACCTTCATGATAAAAGTCTTGGAAAGAACAGAGAGACAATGCATATACCTAAACATAATAAAGGCAATTTACAACAAAACTATAGCCAAAATCAAATTAAATGGAGAGAAACTCAAAACAATTTCATTAAATCAGGAACAAGAAAAAGCTGTCTACTCTCTCCATATCTATTCAATATAGTATTTGAAGTTCTAGCTAGAAAACAAGACAACTAAAGGAGATACAGGGCAGACAAGGGAATAAAAAAAAAAGTCAAAGAATCTGCTATTTGAAATTGATATTATACATAATCAACCCCAAAAATTTGACCAGGAAAGTCCTACCATTGATAATCACCTTCAGTAGAGTAGTTGTATACAGAGCTGTAGTTAAAAAAGAAAAAAGAAAAAAGAAAAAAAAAAAACATGGTCTTGGCATAAAATCAGACAAATTGATCAATGGAATCAAACTGAAGACTCAGACATAAATCCATATACTTAAGGACACTGATTTTTTTTATAAAGAAATAAGGAATATACAATGGAAAAAGTAAACATCTTTAACAAATGGTGCTGGTCTAACTGAGTGTTAGAATGTAGAAGAATGCAAATAGATCCATTTCTATCACCCCACACAAAACTCAAGTTCATGTGGATCAAAGACTGTACAGAAAACCAGATACACTGGCCCTGATAGAAAAGAAAGTTGGTAATAACCTTGAACACATTGCCACGAGAGACAGCTTCCTGACAGAATACCGATAGAGCACGTGCTAAGATCAACAATTAATTAAGGGACCTGCTGAAACTGAACAGCTTCTGTAGGTCATAGAACACCATCAACAGTACGTAACACAGCCTACAGCATGAGAAAAGATTTTAACCAACTCCACATCTGATGGAGGGATAATATCCAAAATATATAAGAAACTAGACATCAAAAAACTAAATAATCCAATTTTAAAATAGACTATAGATCTTAATAAAGAATTCTCAACAGAGGAAGAGCAAATGGCCAAGGAACACTTAAAGAAAGGTTTAATATCCTTACTCCATCAGGGGAAAGCAAATTGGAACAACTTTGAAAGCCCATCATTTACCTGTCAGAATGGCTAAGATCAAAACCACAAGTAACAACTCAAACTGGTGAAGATGTGGAGCAAGGGGAACACTCCTCCATCTCCTGGTGGGAGTGCAAATTTTTATAGCCATGGCCTTTTGGAGGAGAAGGAAAGAGGATCAGGGGAACTAGAGTGGTGAGGGATACCACAAGGACAGCCCACAGATCAACCAAGACTTATAGGGGCTCAAAGGGTTCAGGGAGCCTGAAAGGGTCTGAACTACATCCTCTGCATATATGTTATGGCTGAGTAGCTTGGTGTTTTGTGGGACCTCTAACAGTGGGAGTGGGGTCTCTGACTCGTTTGCTTGCTTGTTGAACCCTTTTCCTCCACTGGGTTGCCTTGGACAAGCTTGATATGAGAGTATGTTTCTGGTCTTTGCTATAACTTGCTATGCTGTTTTGTTGATGTCCATAAGAGGCCTGCTCTTTTGTGAGGGAGGGTAGAGAGGAGAGTGGGAGGATGGGAGGCAGAGAAAACTGCAACTGTGTGGGGATATTTTTTAAAAAACATTTGGAGATATCAGAGTCTAGAGAATCTACCTACAGTCTGTCTAGGAGGATCAGACAGTGGGTAACCCACACCTTTAATCCCAGCACAGGGAATATCCCAAGAGTGGTGACCTACACCCATAATCCAATCTGAGTTTGAGGTCATTTTAGTTTACAGAAGGAGTTCCAGGCTCCCAGGCAGGCAGTGATTGGAGTCACACCTTAACTAAATGAAGAAAGTATTTAAGGCAGGCATAGAAAGACAGAGGGGGAAGAAGAGGCCAGGAGGAGCGAGGCTGAGGAAGCTGGAAGACTGCTGGGTGAGATCTGACTGTGGTGTTTACTCTCTGATGTCTCTGCCTTTCCCAGAGATCTATCCCTGAGTTTCCTTCATTGATGCAACACAACTGGGAAGTAATATATGAGAGACGATTTTTTAAAAAGAAAAATACTTTCTTATCCCAAGACCAGCAATTTTTGAACAGCCATATTCCCTGCTCAATTTTTTATAATCAAAAGTTAACTCACAATCAATAGAACCTCCTGGCAGATTTTGGCTTCAGACAGTGAGCTTGAACCATGACCCATATGGTGTGGGATGTTTCCATTTTCTATAGCCCCAAGTGAGCCAGGTTATAGGCTGTTTCCAGAAGAACGCCCTGCTAGTGTTTTCAAGTCAGCCACGTCCTTCCATTCCACAGAGCTGTTGCTCCCTTCGTGAAAACAGCCATGTGCTTTGTGTTTTCTGTATCTGAAACAGAGAATTCTAGTCAAAGTGTGAGGTCAACCTGCCACACTTCCCAGAAGTACTGTCAAGACTTTGTGATGCTGAGATGAAACTGGAAAGCGACATAGAAGGACACATGATGATGAGCCATACTTAGGCAGAAGAGAGTCAAGGTTAAAAGCAGCGTTTTAAAGTTCACTTTGTTGCTTAACCTTTAGCAACGTTACCTGGAATCAAACTGCTTCAAATTCCTTATTATTGAAATAAGCACACCTCAGAGATTTGTTGCAGAGACTGTATTAAAATACATGATGCCTTTATAATAGTGCCTGTTCTAATGACAAATGGATTTAAGTTTATTTACACCCTTATAAAATGGTAATAAGTTACGTGGAAACTATAAAAGAGTCCTGCATATACACCCTGTGTGCATATTTTCTCTGTGTTTTTGAAACATTTTTAAACTTTCATTCAATATATTTTGATTATGACTTTTTTTCCTTGTGGATACTTCCCACCCAGCTTCATATTCATGCCATGGAAGAACCCGCACAAGTTATAGCAAGAAGACTTGGGGTCTACCCCATATATCTGTTAAAGGGAAAAGTCATTTTCTGCCCAGTGGAATGTCACTCGGTCTACCACCCACACTCTGGGACAAGCCCGGGAGTAGTTAGCCAACACTAAGCAGACTCCATGTTTGTTCCTTTTGTTTCATTGGGTGTTAGTCTTGTGGAATTTTTTGTTGTTTAATTTCTTTGTTTTGTTTTGTTTTAGAATTTTCCTCTTATTCGTGTTTGGTTTCTTTGTTTTGAATTTTATTTTGAGTTGGAGAAAGATTATATGTGATACAATTAGTCAATGGTAAAGCCATTATAACATTTAATTCCGAATACTAATTTTTCAAGTCTAAATAAGATTTCAAATGACAAATCGATTGCTAGCTAGGATGGATAAGAGCACCGTCTTAAAGGGAAGGCACAAACATGCTAAGTGAGGCAGATATTCATTTTGCCCATGGAGGAAGCCATCCAAGGTGGAAGTCGGAAGAACAGGCGAGAGGATCATGTAGTAAATATGGTATCTGTGTAGGACGAAGCAGAAGAGCTGAACTATGACGGAAACTGTGATATACCAATAAGGGCAATACGGGAGCATCAGGTCTGAAAGCCAGGTCAAAAAGCTCATACTTTCCTCAAGTGCATTGCAACAAGGCACATGCAGTGTTGTGGATATGATTCATGTGTGTCCTTCAGGGGTTCCTGTGCCTCAGGATGGTAATCAGAAGGGATTCATATGGTTTTCTCCAGAGTCTGGTTAATTCCTATTGCTCACAGGGAAAGAGCAAACTTTTTCTATTTCTCAAAGTTCTTGTCTTCTGCTGTGGTTTTACTGTGTGTACATTCTCCACAGTGATGCTAGATGCCCAAGAACTTCTCAAAGGCCATATCAATACTTTTCTCAAATGTTCTTAAACATTCAGCCTTCAGTAAAACCTCTTTGCTTTATATATTGCTCAGATTTGAGTGTTTTACTATAGCTATAGAAAATATACTAATTCCAAGCTATTTTCAGCCTTTTCTGTGTGGTAATTATAAAATAGAAGTGGTATATAGGACTTCTCCTAAAGGAGTTACATTTAATTTAATGGGGCATGGAGTTAATTTTATACCCTGGCAACTTTAAGTCTGCCAATAAGTACCTCTCCATTTAAAATAGTAGTAACCTAGGCAAATCTGTACAGTACATGGTGTTAGTAAAACAAGAGAAGAATAATCCATATGTTCCCAACCTTTTGACAAGAAAGAACACATTCTCACCACCTTTTATTTTCATCTATCAAACCACAAGAGAAGAGACATAACCTCATTCAAACTGTGTTTTTTTACATTGGAAACTTCCCATTCTGTCACCCATAGCCCTTGACTATTGCTATTAAAACAAACATAAGGGGTTATTTGCAAATGAAATACAATCCATCTTAAAGTTTATACAGAATTCACATCTGGCTATTAAAACAGAATATTGCTAAAGTAATGCATGGCCATTTATTCCTTACTAAGGATATATTTGAAACATGAACATAACAGAATAGTAGCTATGCTAAAACACCTTGGACATAAAGTAGTTTTCTTGGCATGTCCTTGAGGAGTATATAGGCTGTTATACTAATTCTGGAAAACTACCAAATGTAACTATAATGACACTGGTAGTATTAGAGTGCCACAGAATTATTCTCAGATTCTATTTCATAACTAAATCATATTTTATTATTACCTTAAGATATTTAAATTGCACAACTGTGCACAAAATTCTCCACCAGAGAATTTAGAAAGGACTGGACGAATTAGAAAGAAATAATGAAGCCATCTCCAAATTCCAGATGGAGACAAAGCTAATTTGATCTTTAAGGTCTTGCCATCTGTTCTTCTTTATTTATTTTGAGCATTACACATTTAAATACCTTCAAGCATAGATGCATTTATAATGAACACTTCATTCAGGAGGCAAAAAGGCCAAACAGCATAATGGTTTTTTAAAGGTTTATGGGAGTCTGAGTGGATGTTCAAGTGATGCAAGACTTTTCAATCACAAAAATAATCATACCAACAAGACATCAAGCAATAAAAAATTATTACAAAATCTTGCATCATAGTGACCAACTAAAAAAGATGGCTTTGAATTTTGTTCTGGTTATTGTACATGCTTTTTTTCTGGTTGATAAATTTAAGGCAGTGGTTCTCAACCTTCCTAATGCTGCAAGCCTTTAATACAATTCCTCATGTTGTAGTGATCCCCAAGAATAAAATTACTTCATTGTTATGTCATGACTGTAATTTTCTACTATTATAAATTATAATCAAAAAATCTGATATTCAGGATATTTGATATGTGACCTCCCAAAAGGGTCATGACCCCCAACTTGATAACCACTGCTCTTAAGAAGATAGGGACACTATAAAGCTTATATGATAGGAAGAATAGTAGCCCTCAAATCCAAATTCACTAGAACTTTCAGAATGTGACTTTACGTAGAAAGCACAACCTTTGAACATATAACCAATCAAAATAGCAAGCTAGATGAGATCACACCTGGTTACAACAGTCATTGAATCCAAGAAGAAAACGCAGACATACAGAAACACAGAGAAAAGGATATCAGAAGTCAGAGGATACATTAACACAGCTACATGTCAAGGAACTTTAACTTGTGGAATCTACTAGAAGATAGGTGGAGGCAAAAATAAGTTCCTCTCTTGAGCTGTCAGTGAGAATATAGCCCTGCAAACACCTCAATTTTAAATGTCTGTCCTCCAAACTGAGAGGGGAGAAAGTCTATTGTTTTTAGTCAAGCTTGAAATACTTTGTTATGACAGACTCAAGAGACTAATGCAAGTGGCAAGATTTATTAAAGGTAGATTTTGAAGTCTTTTGAAAGCTTGAACTTTTAACTTTGGAAAGCCTTATACAACCATGAGAAAAATCTGGTTTCTGAGGAAGTTTAAAGGTATTAAATGGTATTTTAATTCAACTAAGAAATAAAAATAAAAATAGATGTACAAATAAAGTCAATTAGCAAACTTCCCCATGGTCCATGTTTCTAAAGTAGTGAAAACATCTTCAGATACTGTTTCTGTAACTGATTTCATCCAATGTAAAGAAGAACAGTGATTCCTAGAAATCCATGCTAAGATATTATGGAAAGAATGCTGGAAATAAAAATTTTAAGATGATTTACTGCCATCCTAAATCTTTTATTTTATTATACAAGAATTAGGTTTGAATCTGAAACTTGATTAAGAACATCTATATCTGAATACATCTTTACCTTTTTGTTCAAAGTCATTATGTGCCTATGGAAAGCCAGAAGGTAATATTTTGAAAATAATTAATAACAGACATAAACACAATTGTTTACATTTTCCATATAAATATGTGAGTTGGTGGTGGCTTTCCTTAAAAAATATTAATTTATCTAAATGTATTATAAGGCCAAAGTTTTGTTACTCTGCACATACAAGTCATCATGGAACATGTTTTATTAACCAATATATATCACAACATGACTTCAGATTGAGGAGAACACGTTACAGCCAATTTGTAAGAGTATTTTCCTTGATCAGTTAACACTACTAACTTACAATTATTATTGTTCAAAAATATAATTCTTTCTATATTGATCTGGGTGGGATATGTGAACTATAAAAAAGCAGGTTAATTAAAACTGGAAACTGAAAACTTATCAAGCTTGTCTCATTGTAAAACGCTGAGAGTAAAAAATAATCTTTCTTTCCAGCTAAGTTTGAGTTGCCTAACTCTCTTAACCCTACCATTTTGTCCCTTCTCTTCTTTCAAAAACAGCTTAGAATCTCAGAAGGAAGGAAGGAAGGAAGGAAGGAAAGAAAGAGAGAGAGGAGGAGGAAGGTAAGAAGAAGAAACAGAAGAGAAAACTGTCACATAGGCAACAATCAATCAATTAAATAATATATTTTAGGGTCATTGGAGGGATTTAATATCTGAACCACAAACTTTGAATGGCTTTAAATACTCTAGGAAAAATGTTGACATCTCTTTGACTTCAACAAAAATGGTTTCCATTCCTGGCTGAAATATTCTTCCCAAGCTCCTCTCCTACTCTGACTGGTTCAATCACTACCCTCCATAAATGATAGCTTATCCTTCACTGTTCCCACAACCCTTAGTGAGCATCAATGTGTCTGAGAAAGTGTTCAATTAAATCTAGTCAGAATCCTATCTCAAACCTCTTACTTTCTTTGAACTCACAGCTGTTGGCATAAGAACTTTGCATTTAATCAAAATGAACTCATAAAAATTTGACATGCACACAACAAATGCAGACACCATATATCTGATGTTCACTCCATGCTTGGGCTACTGAGAAACTAAGATATGAGTCAGCTGGTGAGTCTCATGATTCAGTGACTGGTGAGAGGCTGTATAAACTGGGACATGGGGTGATGTGTCCCTTGACATTCTAGGTAACAACAAACGAAAGTCAGGTGTTTCATTGCAAGTATACATTTCCAATTTCTGACTGGATCACTTAATTACTATCCATGACAAGAATTAAATTCAAATGGCTATGGAAAATCAAAGTTTTGATTACAAATTTTTATAATATCTTCTGTCTTTAAATTATGTCATAAATCATTACTGAAATCCAATGGCTAACATGGATTCCAACTTGAAAAAAAAAACTTGTAAATAGAAGAATTGCTCTCCCACTCCCCTTTATGACATCATGGTTATTTGTGACAATAAAAGTATTTTTTATAGTAGGCCTAGATAACTAGGTTTTGGGGAAATACATATACAAAATAAATTAATATCTTTGAATTGGGAATATGCAAGAATGAAAGATAGATCTTCTAACAAACAATGCTACAGTTGATCTTTCCCAGAAAGAAATATTCTCTATAAAACTGAGATTGATATTTTGGTGATCACCTGCTTTATAATACTATAAAGAGACATGAAGATTGTTTTTAAACTATAAGGTTTTTTTCAGACTGCACTATGGTGCATTTGATAGCATAGATAACCAGTAATAAAATCAATCGTATCTATTCACTGACTCTTATAACTGTATTGTGAAAATAAACAACAATTCATACTTTAAACATTTCTTTTTTTAATAAAAAGATTCTACTATGGGTAATTTGTTTTGTTACAACTTCATTTAGTTTTCATAGGTGGCAGGTTTGGGAGATATTTCATTAGCCATGAGCTCTTACTCTTTTTTTTCCTCCTTAGCCCTTGTAGCATTGTCTTGACTTACTATCAGTCATGAAGATGTGTGACTCATCATCAGGTTTATATAAGAATGAAGTGAGACATGACCCACTGCCTGTGTGTCATGGTCAACGGTCACTTTCTTTTTTTTTTTTTTTAAGATTTGTTAAATACTGGGCCCTTCAATTTTCCATCACTGAAAAGGAGGTGTGTGAGGCCCCACCCCTTCCTGAGGAGCCGTGGAGGAAGTATTATCTTCAGTGATACTGCCATTAGTAAATTATCTATGCTCCAATAGATAACTCTACCCATGATACTCATGTTCCTTCAATGAACCCTCAAATAGGTAAGTAAAAAAAAAAAAGTATAAAAGTAGGGAGGGGAATAGCCTGAAAGTTCCAAAAGATCAAAGACCGGGGCATGGGAGTGTAATGAGAAAAAGCAATGGAGTCAATATAATTTCAACACACTGGATTTGTATATGATATTCTCAAAAGACAAAAAGAAATTTTTTAAATTTTAAAAGAAAACTAGCATTTTATAGCATCTAGCCATTACATACTATTCAAACTTCAATGCTGCAAATAAAGTTTTATTACAATTTAGCCATGACCACTGTATATCTGTTCTCTTTGGCAGTTAGCATGATATGCAGGACTTACAGGAGAGAATGTATGAATCACAAGGCCTAACAATATTTATATAGTTTCTGACCTTTGATGTAAAATGTTCACCTAAATGAAAAGAAATATTTTTCTATTTATGAATAATAGAAAATAATTATGCTTAATGAAATAGATTGATGTCAAATGACCTTCCCAAATTGGAAAAGAACATGCTTTGTTAAAGTTGTGTAAATTCTCTGAAAACTCAAGCACATGCTCAACTAAAATTTGTAACTTTAATATCACTCTTAAAATAAAATTTTCAAGAACAACGATTATTTCAATACAAGCCAATATATGAAATTCACATGCAAAATAGACTGGAAACCCAGGTAGGAAGCCAGAGCCCAGGAACAACCCTCTAGCCTGTGTGGTTTCTAATAAAACAAACACATATGGAGTGGTGATGTCTAGAGCAAAGGGGATGAAGTCACTCACAAGGGTCACCAACTGAACTCATTAAGGCAAAAAAATTCCTCATTAAAAATATATGAGCCATAATTATGCTTTTGGTATACCCTTTCTGTTTTTATTTTGCCATTCTTTACTTAGTAAGGCTATCTGAGCATATCTCAATTTTTAGATATCAAGAGGTGTCCAGAATTTCCAGTAAGCATGTTCCTACATTAGGGCTGCCTTCCTTAATAAATACGAGCTGTAGATAGGCTAAATGAATCTTGGATGAATTGAAGGTGAAATTATGCATACATGAAAAATATAGGCTAAATGAAAGATGGCTGCAGTTAAACCATCCATGGAAATACTATCATCCCAAACCATCCCACACATATGCTTTGCTTTCTTATTTCAGTTACAAAAGTTAATGGCCAGGAGCAAGAAATGCCCTTATTTCTTATTTATTGGTCATTTACATCCTTGGCTTATGTCTAAAGTTAAAGCAGTTACTGAAACTCCTTTTAAAATGTGACATATTTGGAAATCAAATCATTTCACATAAAACAGAGATATTTCACAAACAGGCATCTTAAAGAGTTATATTTCATCTTTTATGTACAGTTACATTCTTTGGCTGTTCCAAGTTCAGATATGTTAGTTTCCTTGTCCATTTGCTGTGTATTCCTTTAGCAATTTTTTTTTCAGCATCTGCGATGGACTAGGTACTTGGCATTGTATTAAAGGGAATAAAAATATGATTCAGTCATCACTGTGATGTCAAGGCTCTCAAGAAACAATTGAGAGAATTAATAGAATGTTCAATGATCTATGAGACAATAATAATAATAATGTGTATATGTGAGAGAGGCTGAGAAATGAAAATGATAACTTTTAACTAGAAGACGTATGAAGGGTTCATTTATAAGGTTTCCATTGACTTTTATCTTAAAGGACATTAATGAAGAATAAATTAAATTGGCTGCCAAAGGACATTTCATAAACAAGCAGGGCATACAAATACAGTAGATAATGTGTGGGGGAGAAGGGATGATGTTATTTGTTTGCCTAAACCCTAGCCTATGTCCAGTGAAGCAAGATGTAGTTACTGGAAAGATTCATCTTGAGAAAATAATGGCAGTGTGGTCTGGAAGGAAGCCTTAAATTCAGATAGGTTTGGCTAATAACTGTGGTCCTAAATATTCCTATCTGGGAAAACCATGCAATTTATTCAACTCTTTCAACAGAAAGGTTGAAAAATGTTACCTAATTTGTGGGATCATTGTAAAGATAAAAAATACCTAGTTACATTTCACAATGCCTGGCACATTCTAAATGCTGAATAAATAGTAGCCATTATTGTGTCAATATTATATAGCATGCTAAGAATTTCAATAGCACTGTACAAATTTATTGTAATTCTTATAGTAATGTATCACATTGTTATGAATTTCTGAAAGTAAGCACTACTTTGAAAGTAAGAATTCAAAGAGCTAACTAGTTGTTCTTCAGCTGGAATTGCTTATTACAGCTAAAGGGTAAGATCTGTAAAGGACAACATAGCTTAGTTGGTTGTAACCCAGTACAATCAAATCAAAATCTAAGCAGGGTACAGTGGCCCATGTAAATATGCCCAAACGTGGGAGGTTGATATAGATTCTCTACTTTGACACCAGCCTAGGCTACATTGAGTTCCAGCCTACAAGGTAAAATCTCCTCTTCAAAACTAACAAATTAATTTTTTTTTAATCTTTGTGCCTATTATTTTAGGGATAGTATTTATTCAACAATTTTGGGGAGTTTGAGAGCAAAGCATAGCCAGAGCTGAGGAAGACTATTGCTTTAGATGCAAGCAATTTGAACTAATACAAGATCTTAACCCTATATGAAGAACCACAGGAAACCTGGGAATCTGTGAGGTGGTCTTCCCTAGAAAAGATAGCACCAGTTGATTGTCAAGTCCCAAACAATCACCCCTGAAAGCATGCATACAGTTAGCTTTACACAGACTGAAGAGATTATATTTAGGAATATATATAAATATACAAATATATGCAATCTACAACAATTGAGGAGAAATGGTCATGAATTTAAAGGACTAAGGCAAGGGATATATGAGAGTTTGGATAGAGGAAATAGAAAATATAGATTCTGTATTTAAATTATAATATACTGTTAATGGTAGTAATTCAAGAATTAATCTCACTGTATTACACTACTAGATGCCACATATATACAGGGCAGATCTAAGTTTCTCTACCATATGCTCTTGTTTATCAAAGAGCCATATAACCTCCTACTAGGACCTAACCAATTAAGACAAAATAAATGCTTATGAGCTAAATAAATAACTAATTCATATTATTCCTATACTCAACTGAATAAAATATTGAGAATAATGGTACAGGATGGGTACAAAGTACCAATACTTAAAGTTACATTTTAATCTGTAGTGGGATTATGCTCTGTTCCATTGTAAATAATTGCCCCACCTACTGGTTTAATAAAAATACTGATTGGCCGAAGGCAGACAGGAAGTGTGGGTGGGGCTATCCGACTAATAAAACTCCAGGAACAGAGAGATATCAGAGGAGAAGCCAGCAGAGGCAGAGGACAACTATGCTGCTCTGAAAAAAAGGTACTAAGCCACATGGCTAAACAGATTAATGGAAATAGATTGAAATAAGATGAAAGAGCTAGCTAGCAATGTGTCTGAGCCTTAGGTCAATCAGCATAAAATTAACTAGCTTCTATGTGTTACTTTGGGACTGCTGGTCCAGATCTTGATGCTAGTCTGGGCCAGAAACTTATTATATTTATTCTTTTCCCAGCCCCATTTATCAAAATAATAAGTGTTCATATTATGCTTGTATGTGTAATTGCAGCAGAAAATTAATACTTTGCGCCAAAACATGCAGAGACACTCCCAGACTGACAGCATATCTCAAAATTACCAACAGTATGTCAAAATAATGTCGCCAACAGCCATGTTTGAAATGCTACAAAGTCTAGATTGCCTATAGATCCCATACAGAGTGGTGCTTTTAAAAACCTTTCATCAGGGATCATTCAATATTCCAGCTGTATTTTATGGGATGTGTTTCTCAGTTGCTGAAATCTTAAAGGAAAACATGTCATATTTAAAAGTACATGCATGGGGATAGTGAGGAGTATTGGGAGATACAGAGGCTGCGGAAGAAGGGGGGAGGAAATCACCAAGGATATATGACCTCTTAAAATGTGGAGGGATGGCAGAAATGATGTAGAAGAGTATATCACAAAAATCCAGATGCCTCACCTCCAAGAATCTAACAAGCAAAGAGGAAAACCATTTGCTTCTTGTCTGAGAGTTGAAAAAAGTATTAGAATAGCAGAGCTCATCTGCGCATAGAAGCCTGGCTTTGGGGGCTCTCTGGTGTCCTGGTGGATTGATAGTACTTCAAAGGGCCAACCTCATTCAAAAATACAACAGACAGATGGCAAATTCCACAGTCAGAAGAAGCAATGGGGATATTAAAATGAGCCACGGTCTCCCGGATGCCTCTTGTTTTGACAGGTGTCTAACTCTGGTGTTTGTGTTTCTTAAGCAATGTCTCGCTCAGTGTTCCTATGTACAGACAGCTTATGAGTATCTACACCACCATAGTGTTTACTATACATAAGACAATCACAACCATTAAACTGTCTCTAATCCTTTCCCCTTGTGGTTATATAAATTATTTGTTTACCCTGTGAGTACATGAAAATTTTATAGGCACAATCTAGGATTGCATCTATCCAGCTTTCCTCTCAAATATATCTTCCATAAATATTCAGACTCACTGTAACAACGTTGTAATCCCTGTCTATCACTTGCACATAACTCACACTGACTCTAAGACCCACTTTATAATAAAGAGAATATAATGACCATATTCTCATTTTCTCTGTTTAGTTCACTTCTTCCCCTTATGAAAGGGGGCACTGAAACCTGGCAGATGGGGTCTCAGTGATCCATCTGTCTTATTGTCTGACACATGCACATCTTGCTTATATTTGTAAACTTGTTCATGCAATGAAATTTTTGTTGGCTGTTTTGAGAACCAAGATGAAGAACAAAGGTGAACTCATGGCTCTAAATGAACTTATATTATGCTGACCCTCACCCAGAACAGCCAATGACAACAAAGTTTTCAGGACACAAACAAAATGGAGCCCTTACTCGCCACTAGTAGGAATAATAAATAGTACAGCCAATATAGAAATTGGTATGGGGTTTTTCAATACAACAAGAATTAAACCTGCCATATGACCCAGCTGTTATCTCAATGTAGAATCAGAGAATGGGGAAAATTAAGAGATGAATGTAAAAAGTCTACTAGATAGTTTCAACACTATGGAAACAATGCCATGAGTTTAGGCGGCTTCTGTAGTCACAAGGCTAATGAACAGTAAGACCTTGCTGTTTGCCAGCCCAGGGACTTGTCCTTCAAATCCCAGAGAACAGTTAGCATAGCATTTATAGGCCTGTTGAGATTACTGTGAGATGAATGAAGGAGATTAGAACTGAACTGCAACATGTATGATTTCTCTTTGAAATAACTTTATTCAAAATTGAATTGTGGCCATGTGTGGTGGCTCATGACATTAGCACTTAGGCATCAGAGGCAGGCAGATCTCTGAGTTCCTGACCAGCCAGAGATATACCGGGAGACCCTGTCAAAAGCAATGCATGTGTATTAGCCCTTGCTTTTACTTATCTTTACATTTATTTATTTTCTGTGTGTGTGCATATGCGGGTGAGTAACTTATAAGACCAGGTTTCTTCTTCTACCATATGGATTTAGGGGATCAAACTCAGTTTGTCCAGGTGCCAAGTGTTTGGGCTGAGGTGACCTGGGAACTTTGCCCACTCAGCCATCCCACCAGCCTTTCAACACTTGGCTTTAAGTCTTCCTCTGGTTTTCCAAAGCTCCATAGAGATAGGTGTGGGTTTGCTGTTTCCTAAGCATTCAGACAAAGTTAATAACAGTGTTGTCAAACCAATGAAAAGATTTTAAATTCCTTAACTGAATTCTGCTCTGCTATTTATAAACCAGAGGTAATGCTATTATACAGGTCATTGTGAAGAGGGAATAAATAAAAGATAAACCATAGCAGCACTGGTTCATTGTCCGTGTGTAACTTTGGCACCTTGTCTCCTCTGTGTTCTATGAGGGAGATGCCTGGTCCAGATAAGACTCTCATTATGCCTGTTGCTGGAAACACATCAGGAGTATCAGTGAACAAAATAAAAACACAATCCTCTGAATCATGCAATATGATTCACTACTGTCTTTTGAAGTCAATATTTTTAGGGTGGAAATGTGCATTTACATTTCAAAAGAATAGCTCTAATTCTAATTCTCTCCACGTTTCTGCCACACACCAATTTCTCACTGTTGGAGATCAAGCCAAGGCATTATCAAAAAGTCTTTTAATTCAGTAGAAAGAATGACATGCTATAAAATATTTCTGCAGTTTTAAATTTGAAAGTTAATGTGTAATATGTATACTCAATAAGAACTGACTCTTCTCAATAAATTGAAAATATTGAGTGTTTATAATAATGGCCATTAAAAAAAAATCACTAGCAGGCTTCTGTATTCAGGATTTTGTCACCAAAGAACTTAAAACAAGAAGTATAAAAAGAACTCGAAATAACCTGATGCTTTAATACATAGAGTGCTATTGTTAATATATTATTTTATATTATATTGGTAGGTAGACAGACTTATGTAGATACAGGTGGTGATGATGATCACATACAAATTTTAAAATGCCAGAGATAGGGAATAAAAGGTTCCTGAAGAAATAAAATCTCCAGGCCATCATTGAAGGGACAGGAGAAAATATAAAAACTTGCAAACACAAATTTGGGTCAGATGGGTGCTTCTGGCAGATGCAGAGTTACCAGGATTTTCAAAAGATAAAAAATAAACACAACTTGTGTCAGGCTAATGATCTGCCTGTTATTTTTTATTGACATATTCTCAAACACTGGAATAGATTTGAGATGGAAAGAGAGAACCCATAAACAGTGTGGCCATGATGACATCTAACATAGTTAAGATCAGAAAACCAGTGAATGAGGTAACTAGTACAGAAGATGAGCTGTTATCAAATTGGAAATAATTTTAGCTATAAATAAAAGCATTTTATTATATTTCTGCCTTTTTTACTTTGAAGGCAGGCTAGAGAAATATAACAGTGCAGGCAGGGTATATGCTCTGAAATAAGGTAAACTCCACTTTGTATCCAGTCTGTTTGTCAGATTTAATAACCAAGTACAAAGACTGGGGTTACTGACATTTCTGAAGTAACAGAAGTCAGCCACCACACTTGAACCTCAAGGCAGTGTTGCTATTTAGAATCTGTTGTAACTAGAATTACCAGTTAATAATACAAACCTATTTAAAAGATTAAGTGTATATGAACATTCCATAACCCCACATTCCCTTTTAATAGTACCATCCAGTTGACATTTCATAACAACAATAAAAGGTTTTAAATGCTTTTCCTAGACTCTATCAAGACAGTATCCCAAGCAATCAGTGTGCCACCCAGTTTGGCTAGACAACTAGGCCGTGTTTCAGCTCAATTTTCCCCCCAAATTTCATAATAAGAACATTTGGTGTCCCTGTAAACTGACAGCCCAGTTTGTAAGAGATGCGTTATGCAAATTAGGAAATTAGCAACAAACTACTTCAGATGTTAGCCATTACTACTTATTCTTCACTCCAGATTTGCAAAAGCATAACAAGGCAGTAAATTTGACCAACGGATGTTGTGTTACTGCTATTAACGGACAATATTTTATTATAATGTTAAATTTACTGCGAAACATGGGAATTTACAATAGCATACATTTTCCTACACAATCTAATATAATTCAATTTCCCTGTTTCTACGAGAAAAGCAAATAAAGGCAAATACATCTCATACATATTTGGGCTCTAAAGTTTTACATTTATTAAATATTCAGTCAGATCCAACACCACCCCAAGAGCTGAGAACCAATTTCACATTCCTCAATGGGAAACTGAATCATTTCATTCTTCACAATACTGGTGAACATTGAAAGCTTCACATGTTTTCTCTGCTCAATCTAATTCCAGCATCTCTCCTCCATTCATTGATTCTTCCAACTGTTACTCCACATACTCATGCCCAACTCCCACTGCAGACATAATAGATACATGAGAAGTCATTAGTGTAGATGTGTAACTCAGTTTCCCTGTATTTATAGCACTCATTTATGCTTTTCTTAGCCAAGTCCCTTGGACAATCACTTTACTCGGATATAAATCGACAGCTAAGTACCCATGCCTTTTAAGCGCCTGCTCTGAGTAGCCACTGGACTCAGAGGGAATCGGGTCACCTAGCTGAACCATCATGAACTAAAGACTTCACACATTCTGAAATGTACTCACAAGCAGGACTTGGTTTGTCTGCTTGTTTGTTTGTTTGGATTGGTGGCTTTTTCTTTGCATTTGTCCATTGATGTGTTTGTTTTGACTGCCAAAGTACATTTGTAAAATCATTGGCAGAATGCACATGGTCAATGTGGAAAACACCCAGGCTAGCTGGTCCTCTATTATCGAGAGTCGCGAGCTTAAATTACTGTCCTCCTTTATGTAAGGAATTAATTCAGAGCTACACTATGTTCTGCTGTAAGTTCATGTGGAATCTGAAACATACCAAATACCACCAAGGTTTTTATGTCGTGCGTTGTGTTCTAAGTTCAGGAAACACTCGTCTGTCCTTATGGAAGGGCAGCTGAATGTTCATTCCCCTAACTGAAAACTTTCCACAAAGCTTCTCTAGGTCTGGGGTTTATGCTTCTTCTAAAGAAAATAGTCTGGAAAGAAACGTCTTTTGCCTTCAGTCTTGCTATTTAATGTATCAGAAAAGGCCCAAACAGAGAAAAGCAATAGCTATTTCTTTTTATGAGCAGTTACAAACTATCTGGGCATTTGGTTCAGTGATTTATCACACTTACTGTTCTTGCAAAGGGCCTGGGTTCAGTTCCCAGCAACCAAACGGTAACTCACAAACATCTATAACTCCAGTTCCAAGAATATGGAGCTTCTTGACCTCCTGAGTGCAGTGGTGTGGAGACATACATTCAGGCACACACACATACACACTGGTAATATTAATAACAATAAATATTAAATAACCTGTAAGTGTTACCAAGGATCTATCAGGATAACTGAAAATAATCACCTCTGTATAGAAAATAAAGTTGTAGAATCTTTTCAAATGTGGTCATCTGAAGCTTTCTTACAAATCATTTTAATCATTTCAACATGAACTATAATTTCTCATTCTCTTTTAAATTCTATGCCAAGCCAAGGCAGAATGAAATATTTAGACAAAATAGATATTATTAAGGATAAAAAGACTGGTCTGATACATTGCATTTCTGGGTTAATATTTTCTCTATCTTATTCAAATATATCACACACCAACCAAGTATGAACAAAGAAAAGAAAGATGTTTCCCCCCAAATTTAGTCACAAATAGTGTAAGAGTAACCTAGTATTATGTATGTGCCAACATACAGCTGTATAGACAGAAAACAGTAAGAAGGGGTCTCTTCCTGTTCTCTTAATTAGCTGAAGGAACACAGAGAACATTCGGTCTCTTGAGGGTTGAAGAACTTGAGCATTGTGGAAATACAGTTGCTCTGAAGGAGATTTTCTGTTATTCTCATCAATAAATCTGTCCTTTCAATATCTTCTAGGTATAAGCAAAATAGAAGGCAAGTGGGGATTTTTATGTTTACTAAGAAACATGTGAGTGAACATTGACTAAGTTCATAGCTTTGTCACCCCACAGGGAAATCTTATCCTAATGCTTAAATAGTTAAGATTTTATAAATTTCTATGAATAAGTTTAGACCATAAAACAAAAATACATGATTTAAAATTATTTTACTGAAAGTATATCCATTAAAAATAGGCATACTAATTTAAAAATAGACATCAAAGTTAGTTATGTAGCATGTGTATTTTAACCATCATGTCTTGATTAGAAAATAATGCATCCTCACAAATAATTAGACAAATATTCAGAAAAATTACAGTATTTCTTAAGAGAAGGGTATGATTAGGCACTTTATGTTTTAAAAACAATACCACATCTCAAGTCACAAATAACCAACTGGTGAGCCAGGTCCCTTCCATCAAGCAAAAGAAAACAAAAGTTTATCAAAACACACTTCCTAATTAATCAGTTTGGTTATTGTGGTACAGAGAATTTGAAACTCGGGTTTCTGACGTACTAGGCAAGTACTCAGGCACAACTACATATCCTTGGCCTTCATTTATACCTTATTTTGAGTCAGGGTCTCACTCATTTACCCAGGCTGACACTGAGCTACTCACTTTGTAGTCTAGGGGAGCATTGACTTTACAAATCCCCTTCTGAGCCTCCTGTACATGGGTTACAGGTCTTCTACCATGCCT
The DNA here is from genome assembly GCA_033318265.1 of Phyllotis vaccarum. NCBI lineage: Eukaryota > Metazoa > Chordata > Mammalia > Rodentia > Cricetidae > Phyllotis > Phyllotis vaccarum. The sequence continues at coordinate 84,583,919 of JARWLC010000010.1, read as the reverse complement.
GGTTTCCAACCGTCTTCCTCCTTTCTCTTCTTTATCTCCTGATTTTTTTCTTGTTCTTTTCTTTTCTTTATTAGTTTTCTGAGACAGAGTCTCCAGCAGCCCTGGCATGTTTTGACCTATCTCTCTAGCCAAAGAAGACCCTGGATGTCTCCATATTCCTATCTCTACTCCCCTGCCTTTCCTTATTACAGTCATCCCCCCACTGCTAATCTTTCTGCTTAGCATCAGCTATCCATAAAGAAAAAACAAAATGGATTATTTTTTGAACACTTGTGATTGCAAAACACGCAATAACAATGAATGAAAATACAAACAAAATTTTCTGTGAAAATTTTAGGAGAAAGAAGACAAACGAAGAAGATTAATGAATAATCAGCAATGTGATGCTTTCTCTGCCTTGGACTGCTCCCATGGTAGCAACTACTGAATGAGCTGTCAGATCAGAGAATTCACCGACCACTAACATTTATCAGGTATCTCAAAATAATCACAAATTCTCCAGAGGTTAGGAGAATCAACTTTGAATAAATGATCATGGGTTCTATCATGTTCTATGGTAAATTTGATGTATTTCTGATTCTGTCAAATTGGTCTTTACTTGCATTAGGAACTAAATTCACAATAAATTATGTGTACAACTAAAGTACTTCCCATACTTTCACTCCGTGAGGCTCAAATGGCACATATTTGGAACACTAACAGCCAAACTTGTTTTGTTCTGTGAAATTTCAAACACATTTAAAAGCAAGTCCTTCTCTGACATGTTTGTTAAATTCTATCTACCTCACCTGACAGATAAACTCCCAACTACCTCCAAGATCTTAGTCCTCATTTCCTTCACTTACTAGAGAAGCAGTTTCCTGGTTTTGTTCTTTATGAATATTATCTCATTTAATCCAGACTGTGAGTGTTAGTAAGTGAATTTTAAGCATCCGCAGGCAAGAGCCAAAAAGGGTTGGAATGCTCTTAACTATTAACAACAAAATTCTAATCAAGATTTTCCTCATTTTAGAACTCACAATCTTAATCCCTATCCAACATTCTTGCCCACATTTGCATAATTTAAGACTCGACTTCTCTTTTCAACCTATCTTTTCCCATTTAGATTTACATAATCCTGGTCAAAAGACTTGGTCATGTTTTTTTCTTGCCTACATTATTTTCTTTCTCCCAGTCAGCTACACAAAAGTGGATTCTTAAAGAAGAAATCAAAATTCCAACTTTTCCTTGAAGTCTCACCTTGAACATGCTCCTTGCTTTAATGGGGATTTTACTAGCCACTTATGGGTGTCTCTGAATATGTGCTTTCTTTCCTTATGGGGGCTTCTTCACGGGAAGCTAGAGAAGGTGATATCTTATAAAAACTAGATGCCCAGTGCACAAACTGGATTAAACATGCATGCATTTTGAGACAGCATAAAAAGCTGTCAAATACATATGTTACAGGGAACTATTGTATGAATTCCAGTTATTATATAATGAAAACCCAGAGCCAAACATTGGGGGAAAACTGGAATATTAGAGAGAGGAAACAGACCATAGTCAATCTCACCCAGCCAACTTCAAAGATCAAACAGCATAAATGCTCCACCTGGCTGGTCCCTGCTACAGAATACCTGAATCTCAACTCTTCCTGCCTTAAATATCTTCCCTGCCCCATAGCTTTACTTCTGGGTTCAAATCCTTGAGTCAGGATTAAAGGTATGAGCTACTACTGTTTGTTAGTTAGTCCTTGAACTCACAGAAATCCAGAAAGATTTCTGTCTTCTGAGTGATAGGATTAAAGGTGTGAGTCACCACTCTCTGATCTTCATGACTTGACTGTGGGTGATTCTGTTCTCTGATATTCCAGGCTTATTTTATTAAATATAAAATATATCAATGCAAAAACCAGGCGAAAATGATGCATGAATGGATCCTAAACTTGGAGTCTAAAGAAGCTTAAAAGGACTGGAGAGTTCTGAGGCTAAAGTCAGACAGTATGAGGGTCTGTGTATTCCAGAATTGGGTATATGCTAGCACGGCTACAATTCTTGGCCACTTCCAGGGAGAGTCTTAGCATGGTGGGGGCACATAGACGGAAAATCACAGCAGAGCACATCAACTGGAACCTTGGCCAAGTACCATCCGTATAACTGGAGATTATTGATATAGTATTTACAAGGATACACACACATAAAAAAAAGAACATTGCTATTTTCACAATCTCACAAGAGGAAAGTGATCAAACCTCTGTACCATTTTTCAAGGATGACATTGTTATAGAGAATGAATAGGACAAATACATGAACATGCTTGCAGAAATTACCATTCCATTGAAAACCAACAAACCAGCATCCAAAAGGAGGTCTGCTTAACTCTTTATCAATTCTATATATGTATGTATCTACTTACCTACCTAGTATCTACCTATCTGTGTATCTGCCTATTACTGTTTGTATGAACAATACCTCAAAGACTATACTTCAATTATCAAATATTGGATAAAAGTTTATTTCAATATTAATATTTTTATTTAAGTTTTTTTCTCATACACACCAAAGCTCTCCCTCCATTCTCTCCTCCCAATCTTCCCCCAGTTCCCCACTACACACCCCATCTCCTCATTTATTCCCCAAAAAAGGAAAGGACTCCCATGAGTCAATTTGGTCTGGCATATCTAGTTGAGGTAGAATAGAGGCCTATCAAGGCTGAGTAAGGTGTTCCTCTGTAGGGAATGGGCTCTGAGAAGCCAGTTCATGCACTAGGGATAAACTCTGGTCCAACTGCAAGAGGTTTCACAAACTGCCCATGCGGTTCGATCCTTGTCTACATTCAGACAGTTTAGTTCCCTTCCACGAAGGTTCCTCGGCTGTCATTCATTTCAGAGTCAGTGAGCTCTCAATAGCGGGAGTCAACCATCTCTGTGGATCTCCTCCTCATAGTTCTGATCCCTTTGCTCATATAATCTCTCCCCCTTCTCTTTAGTTGGACCAGGAGCTCAACCTGGTGCTTAGCTATGGAATCTCTGCATCTGCTTCCATCAGTTACTGAATGAAGGTTCTATAATGACAACTAGGGTGGTCATTCATCTGATTTAGGGAAAGGCCAATTTAAGCACCCTGTCCACTATTGCTTGGAGTCCTATCTGGGGTCATCTTGTGGGTTCTTGGGTGTTTCCCTAGCCCCAGGTTTTTCTCTAACCCCACAATGGTTCCCTCTATCAGGTTATCTATCTCTTTGTTCTCCCTCTCTGTTGTTCCCCCGCTCATCATCCCATTCTGTCATGTTCTCTTTCCACCTCCTTTGCTCCCTCCCCCAATATGATCCCAATTTACTCAGGAGATCTCTATTTCTCCTTCCCAGAGGGATCCATGGTTGTCTCTCTTAAGTTCCTCCTGTAACCCAGATGCTCAAGGTTGTGAATTGCTTTACCTCTAAAATCCACTTATGAGTGAGTACAGACCATGTCTATCTTTCTTGGTTTGTGTTACCTCCCTCAGCATGATCCTCTCTGCATTCATCCATTTGCCTGCAAACTTCGAGATGCCAACTTTTTAGCTGCTGTGTAGTACTCCGTTATATAAATGTACCACATTTTTTAAAATCCATTCTTTGGTTGAGGGGCATCTATGTTGTTTCTAGGTTCTGGCCATTATGAATGATGCTGCTATGGATATAGTTGAGCAAATGTCCTTGTGGTATAAATGTACATTCTTTTGGTTTATGCCCAATAGTGGTATTGCTGGATCATAGGGTTGATTGATTCCCAGTTTTCTGAGGAACTGCCATACTCATTTCCAGAGTGGCTGTACAAGTTTACACTCCCACCAACAATGGAGGAGTGTTCCCCTTGCTCCACATCCTCTCCAGCATAGGCTCTCATCTGTGTTTTTGATCTTAGCCATTCTGACAGGTGTAAGATGGTATCTCAAAGTTGTTTGGATTTGCATTTCTATAATGGCTAAAGATGTTGAGCAATTCTTTAAGTGTCTTTCAGCCATTTGAAATTCTGTTGAAAATTCCATATTTAGCTCTGTACCCCATTTTTAATTGGATTATTTGATCTTTTGACCTCTAGTTTCTTGAGTTTTCTATATATTTTAGAGATCAGTCCTCCATCAGATGTAGATTTGGTAAAGATCTTTCCCATTCTTTAGGCTGTCATTTTGTCTTATTGACTGTGTCCTTTGCCTTATAGAAGCTTCTCAGTTTCAGGAGGTCCCATTTATTAATTGTTGTTCTTAGTGTCTGTGATATTGGTATTATATTTAGGAAGTGTTCTCTTGTGCCAGTGCATTTGAAGCTTTTTTCCCACTTTCTTTTCTATCAGGTTCAGTGTAACTGTGTTTATGTTGAGGTCTTTGATCCACTTGGACTTGAATTTTGTTCAGGGTAATAAATATGGATCTTTTTGCATTCTTATACATACCACCATCCAGTTATGTCAGCATCATTTGTTGAAGATGCTATAATTTTCCATTATATATTTTTGGCCTCTTTATCAAAAATCAGGTGTTCGTGATGTGTGGATTAATGTTGGGGTCTTCAGTTTGATTCCATTGATCCACAAGTCTGTTTTAATGCTAATACCAAGCTGTTTTTATTATACCTATCGCTACAGTAAAGCTTGAAGTCAGGGATGGTGATGCTTCCCAAGGTTCTATTACTGAACATGATATTTTGGAAATCCTGATTATTTTTGTTTTTCCATATAAAGTTGAGTATTGTTCTTTCAATGTCTGTGAAGAATTGTTTTGGTATTTTGATGGAGATTTCAGTGAACCTGTAGATTGCTTTTGTAAGATTGTCATTTTTACTCTGTTGATCCTACCTGTCCAGGAGCATTGGAGTTCTTTCCATTTTCTGATATCTTCTTCAGTTTCTTTCTTTGATTACTTAAAGCTCTTATCATATAGGTCTTTCACTTCTTTGGTTAGAGTTACCCCAAGATATTTGATGTTATTTGAAGCTATTGTAAAGGGTGATGTTTCTCATATCTACCTATCTATATAAATATTTACCACCCTCTCTACTCCTTGAATGGAAGGTGACATGGAAGATGACACTCATCAGGAGGCAATGTAATCACTTTCAAGTAACAAAGTTGAATGCTGTGCACATATGTGTTGGGGGGCAGTTTTAACCAGGGCAGGAAAATATGTCCTGGATGCAGGCAATGTCATTCAAAGCCTTGGGTTCTAAACTGACTGCAAAGGATAAAGGTGAGCTAAATGCCAATATGCATCTCTCTCTTCTCCCCAACTATAGATACAGGGTGACCAGCCAACTCATGCCCTATGGCCAAACTTTCCCTGATATATTATATTAAGGTGATACCTTTCTTCAGCCATAACCCAAGATAAGTCTGCTTTCCTCTAAGTTACTTCTTGTCAGGAGCAAGAAGCACAAATATAATGATACATAATTAAGTCTTCTATCCGTACATACTTATTAATAGAGCTTCATTTCAATTTTTTAGTTTAGATCTCTAAAAGTATTTGTATTAAATTTCATGTTTTGTCTTTAAACCAATTTCCTTATGGTGGACTAAGCTACATAATTTGTTTCATACCCCCTTACAAAAAATTAAAAAAAAAAGAATTTTGTATAAGTGAAGGTTCTAATCCAGAGGTTCTCAACCTGTGGGTCTTGACTCTCACAGGTGTTAAATATTAGATATCCTGGGTATCAGATGCTTATATTATGATTCATAAAATTAGCTAAATTACACTTATAAAGTAGCAATGAAATAACTTTATGCTTGGAGGGGGTGTTAACCACAACATGAAAAACTATACTAAAGAGTCACAGCATTAGGAAGGTTGAGAATAACCATAATACAACAATACCGTCTCTTAAAACCCAATACAAAAGAATAATAGCATGCCTTTATCTGTTTCATTCATTCACATATTAGCACAATAATTATTTAAAGCTTTATGCTGCATGGTGTGCTAGATAAGCTAAAGTAGATTCTGATCCTTGGAGTGAGTCTGCTGGTATTTTAGCAAGGATTATACATGCAAATGTGGCACATGTTCAGTACTAAAAAAACAAATAGAGAGTGGAGTAAGTGTCTACCAGAGTAACACATAGAGGCAGCATGAGGGTCAGCAATGACTTGCTGGATGCCATGATGCTCAAGCCTAACGGATTACAAGTTTACAACGAAGATTGGAGAGGATCTTCTAAACTGAGGGACATTCCAGAACTCTGGTCAACCAAGGACAGTTGTAAAAAGAAGGGAGTGATAGATGTTTAATGTTAATACAGGGAAAGGGGAGGCTGTAAAGCTGTAGACAATAGAAGAATTATGAGCATAATGGCTACATAACTCTCCAAAAGGGATATAGCTGAAAAATAGACCTAGAATCTATTTATAGGGTAATCTGATTACATTTAGTAAATTATCATTCTTTTTTTTTGTCCCAATTGCTATCACTGATTGAAAAAAAAATTAATAAATTAAGGGAGGAGGAATGGAAGAGTAGAAGAAAAAAGAAGGGAAGGGAAGGAGGGGAAAGGGAAGGAGGGAGAGGAAAAAAGGAAAGAGGGAGAAGAGAGGACAGGACTAATTATATACTAAAGCAGGAAAACGTGAAGTAGACAATCACAAGTCATCCAGGAATACTCGAATTCCATATAAATAAGGCCTTCCTGTTAAAATTGGTTGTTGTAAGCTGATTCTATCTAAATATTCAATAACTGCTTTCATCACTACACTATTTGGAAGATGACATTCGGTGAGGTGACCACATAATAGTTTTGGGGCACTGTGCTGGTCCCATATCGAAGACCAGAAGATTAAAATAGCATTTGATTCGCAAGCATTGAGATATTCTCATCAGCATCTATCTAGTGCCTGAGGCTCAGCAATGAGAGTAATGCAATTATTGAGGATGGATGGATGATAAAAAGTAGCAATCAGCCCCTGGCCTGGAGACGTCACTGCTGAGAAACCCTATGAATCAGAAGAACCCCATAGCACACAAGAACATTCAGTTTTATGTTGTGAGCTGTTGTTCTGTGGCATGTTCCTGAAGGTTGTGTTTTGTGCCTATTGACTGATTTATGATAAATTCCCCCAAAACGTCACACAGACATAATTTTTGAAGCTAAATTGATACTGTGCCTTCAGTCTCTTTAGGGGCAGGGTCACTCTGTATAGGATGGAGCTATAATTAGCCTTCCTTTGGAGGAAAAAGGAAATACTTTCTTTCTACCCTTATCATTCATTGGAGAAAGACCAGGAGAGGAGATAAAATGTGCCACAAATTAGCTAGATCTGCATTCCTAAGAACATCACTTTGAAAACATGTTAGAAAAGGAAACAAAATTTCAAATGGTAAAATAAAAACTAAGATGGGTTTAGATCAACTAACAAAACGTAAATGTTAGTGAGATAACTATATCTTACAGGAATGTGAATGAAAATGAGATATGTGTTTATTTTTAATTTGATTTTCAAAGCCTAGCAAAACAAGTTATGTCTAATAGTCTCTACTGTTCCTAAATATCAGTATTTTAAAATGTTTTTACTGACACAGTATATTATGAACAACTTTTTACACACATACACATATTGTGTGTGTATATGGATATACATATACATATATATATATATATATATATATATAATCATGAAAGCTACTTTTTAAATGCGAGTCTTTAATACACCTGCAGTCACTGAGACAGATAAAGGAACCTACGTCTCCCTCTGTCATCAGGCAGGTGGTAAGCATGGTTAAGGCCATTTTAAAATAATAAAAATATTATTACTGATATGATGTTCTTAAATTACTTGACTTCTTGTTATAAGCATTCCTTATAATGTCCATTTTCTTGTCAATAAGCAAATACGGCAGAATTTGACACCCTAACTGGCAGCTATTAGACTGTCTCTTGATGATCTGTCTTGAGAAAAAGAACTGCCAAACAGCCGGCCATATGCTAGCATGACTATGTTAAACACATACACACATAATGAAAGTAATATTCCTTCTCTTGAAGGTATAGTCTCAAACAGAACTATTTCAAAGGGTTTATACTGGGTTTTTCTATTATCACAAGTCTTAATGACAGTAGATGACCTCACAATCATTTTTAACCCAAGCAGGGGTAGGGCTCCTGAGTCTAGAAAATAATATAACGAGAGGAACAAAAGGAGCAATGATGTAACTGGTACACATACAAACGAGCAAATTCAATGCGAGCAAGGAGTGTGAAGGTTGGCGCAAATACCTTCATTTGTGTGTGAGGTGTGCTGTGATCTATGCAAGTATTTCTGTTCTAGATAAATATAAGCAGGCTGTTTGGCTTGGTGGGTCTACTGGGAGTCACCTCCCTGCACTGCCTCCCCTGGTGTTGCAACATTAAGTACAATAAAAGGCTTCTCTCAAGTGGCCTTTTCTTGTATACTTTTTATAGTGCGGGCTAAGCTAATGACACGAAGAAGTGGACACAGCAGTGTGGCGGGAAGGGAAGGGCATCAGATCTGTAACAGCTGAATGGTTGGTAGGTTGAGCTGCAAATGTGTCAAGACGGCCAGATGCTCCACAGTTGGGGAAGAGGCACCTGAACTGTTTGAGAGAGTGCCCATGGCAGGAAAAAGAAGGCTGATAAAGTAGAGAGGATGGGACAAGGGATAGCAGCTGGTCATAATGAGCTAGAGGACAGGAACCTGGGAATTTTTCAGAAAACCTCAAACCTTTGAAGTCAAGGTTGTTGTCTACCCTATTCGATAACTTAGACACTGGCTTCAGTCAAGGCCAACGAATCTTGACTTTGAACTGCACACAAGAACCACAGTATCTGTAGAATGGGAGTTCTAACAGCTACAGCTAACTAAGATCTTCAATGCAGGGAGTGAATGGATCTGATGCCAGAGAACTTCAATAAAGCTGTCTGTCATCCAGAGAAGATGCTACACACGGCCTCTCCCACCTTCTGCTTCTGCTCATAGCTCTCTAACACTGCGTGATACAAATCTGCCAAAGACCAGATCTCTTCAAGCTTGAGTCTACCTGCAATTATAAATTTGATCCTTAAAAAAATCAAGAAAGACTGTGGTTACTTTCAGTCGAGAAGAAACACAAGAACACAGAATTAGAGGCAGGAGAATGGGAAGAAGAGAGGCCACAGGGAAAACCACTACACACCAAGTGGGAGAGCAAAAAGTAATGACGTTGTACTTTGATAGCTGAACCTCGGAGACTGGTTCTTGCCAGCATCTCTACTTAATCTCTAGAAAGAGTTCTGCTCGCTGACCTTGTTCTTTGAAAGACTAGAGATACTTAGTAAAGCCCCAGGACATATGATCCAGTGGCACCCTTGCTACTTTTTCCTCTTCTATAGAAACTCTAGACCAAGAAATACAAAGATTCTGGAAAGTTCTTCATCTTTCTACCTCCTTATTAGCCACCTAGTTCAAATAAAACATCCTGCCTGCTCTCATCCTGACTTTTGGATAGACCCTGGCATAAGGATTTAGAACAATCTCTTCTGGATTATTTTGAGGATATCCTCACCATTAAATGGACTTAGTTCTAAAACATAGTGCATACCCAACGATTTCAAAATAGATGGAAAAGCTGGATTCAGTGGAGATATGCTCATTTGCACAGAAGGCCTACATTTTCACTTCCATTGTGTGGACAGGGGTTCTGGGAATTAGCTCCAGTCCTAAGGCTAGCCTCCACGTATCATTCGACTATGTCTGCTGAAACTTGGCACCATCTGAAGAACCAGTTATCAGTGCTTCCTCTGGAGCCAGGGAGAGAGGAGAGATGCTGCCTGTCAACATTATGTGCCATTTACCCACAAGACTTATAATGCTCCCTGGAAGCAAAGTGGAAATGCCTTTTTAAAAATAGATTTACATTTCCTTTTTCTGACAGAATGGCCAATATCAAGGTACTGACTCTTGGGACTCAGTATAGAGTCACCTTGTTTTATTCAATATATATTTTTGTCTTAAACTAGAAAATAAGGAGTTTCAGTGCTACGTAATTTTTAGATCATACCAAAGTGCAAGAAAACATATTCCAATTTTATGCCCAAACTTAATTCTGAGAGGAAGAAGGTTTGCTTACAATCCAGGACAATTGAATTTATCATATGTAAATTTTAGAAATTTTAAGATTAAAAGACTTGCTCAATTAATGAGACTAGCATTTTAGATAATTGTCCTTACTACAGAAAGTTAAATATTCAAAGGTACGTAAGGATAATATGATAATATAATATTATATAAATATAATATAAGATAATATAAAGATAATATAAATATCCCTGCCTGCTCCTCCTAGCTTCCAGTTTGCTAAGTACAGAAAATGGCGATCAGAGACTTAGATATTAAATGCAGACAGAATCCTCACCCCTACTTCCATTATACCTTCATCTTATTTCCCCTTTCTGGGAACACACATGTTGAACTTAACGTCAAATCCAATCTGCCACATTTTTGCTTTGTGTGTCTGCTGGAGTCTTTTGTACCTTAAAATTCAGATATATCTGTTAAATCTTTTAGAATATAATGAAGCTCCAGATCTTTCTCACAGCAGACTCAGCCCCCACAACTGAAACAAGGCACCCCGGTCATAAAAAAATGTACAAAACAGAACTGGATGCACACTTTGACAAGCTTCCCGGTAATTCTAAATGTTTGTAAGTTGTTTCCCTCCATAGTGTGTTGCCAGTATGCACAACAAATTAAACTGTCACTCAGCCACTCTGCTATGGAGAACAGACCAAGAATGGGCAGGAACCAAGGGCTTCCTTCCCTTTTTATTTCCTTTTCATACCATCAAGTGAAATTATAAGCAGAGCTGTCCCCTGTCTGCCCAGAGACACTAGGGTTTTACCCCAACTTGAGGATCAACTGTGGTCTAAGGCTGTCTGTCACATCTCTGCTTCCTCCAAGAGTTAACCCCTCTCTCATAACCCAAGCTGACCTTGGATTTATCCTGGGGGACTGTGCCAGTACCATGGCAGACCACAAAGAGCTGTGGCCTAACGTGATTTAGCAGGAAAGCCACTGCCAAAATCCTGCACTGAGGGAATCCTGTGAATCTGCTACTGTGACTTCCATGACTTCTGTGGGGGCGGGGGAGGAGTCTAAGAAGAAAAGGAGCAGAAAAGAACACTGATGCTACATGCAATATAGTGGCATCTGCATGTTCTTCAATGGCATGGAATAGTCATGAGAGAAGTGCATGGCTTTGAGCAGTAAGTCCTTGATAAAAACAGAGATAAGGCCTTGGAGATGGTATTATCATTCTACCATGTCAACAGTTCTATCGGGGAGGCATATATGATGCCCGTTTCACAGAAACTTGTTTACGAAAGCAACTCACCAAAACCCTCAGTTGAAAATGACAGCTTCTAGAATTTAAACCCAGAGCTTCTCTGGATCTAAGCCTTGTAATCAGTACTGTGTGGGCTCTTCCTAATCATGGCAGTAATAGGCTAATATAAAGCCAAATATAGCACCCAACATCCACTCTCTTAAACCACGGACTTTGTAAAGAGACTATAGAGTTTCCTCATTCTAGAAACCAAGCGGAGATTATATCTTTAGAACTCTCAAAACTCATCTTAAGATTTCTAAGCCACAGGCCTCATACTGTCAACGTGTACTAGAAATAAACGTGTAAGTACTATGATATCGTTAGCATAACTTGATGGGAAACCAGAGATTAGTGGTTATATAAGGCAGAGCTTTCCCAATCAATCACACATTTGTTCATTCTTTTCAACTCATCTTCCCAGAACCAGCACTTGCTTAGTACCGTTCTAAGGTCTGTGCTGTGTGCAGGGATATATACTGTTCTTATCCTGAAAATGACCTAATAGAAGAGATAAGGCCAGGAAATAGGGGTGGAGGCAGAGATCCATGGCTGAGCACTGAGCAGAGCTCCTGGTTCAGCTGGGAACAGGGGAGGGGTGTCTTTGTGAGCAAGGGGATGGGGATTGTGAGGGGAGTTCCTGCAGTGATGGTTGGCTGGAGCTCTTGGGACCTCACTGAATCAGGAGTGGCCACTGGAGATCCATCCAGAAAGGGAGCTTGGCCCTCCGAGGGTAGGCAACTGTCGACTGGCATGAGCAGTGTGTGGAGTCTTGGGGGACAGGATCCGACAGTGTTCCTGTGCATGGGCTGGTACCTTGGAGCCCATTCCCTGCAGAGGAACACCTAACCCAGTCTTGATTTTGGGATAAGTGGATTGGACTTTCCTGGAGTTGGATGTGCCTTGCTGAGTTGACCCACCTTGGGACTTCTTGCCCTTTTGGGTGGGGATGGGGAGGGGTGAGGCTGAAGGCTGACTAGAGGGGATTGGGAGGAGGGAAGGGAGGAGGAGAAGGGGGATACATAGATAAAAATGGCATTTTTAAATAAAATAAATATTTAAAAAAAGAAGAAGAGATAAAGCAAATGGCCATGAAGACGTACTTAATGGCACCAACCAGTAATGCGAGCCAGAAGAGTGACATGGACAGTAGATTAAATGGCAGAGCAGCATAGAAAATAATCACATAGGGTTCATTGACTGGGGATTCTCTAAGGGTAGACAGAGGCAGAAAAAAACACTGGAAAAAAAAAAACTGTGGCTAGTTTTACCTGAGCAAAGTACTTTTCAGGGAACTTTCAGTTTGGAGATGAAAATCTCAAGCCTAGTATTCATGCTAAAGATTAGCATTGATAAGCTAAGCAGTGGAGCCAGTAGTAAAAATTTATGAGATCGCACATGACACATCCTGAGGAATCCAAGGGTTTTAATAAGTGATGGGTACAGGAGTGTTAAAGTTGTGTCACCATGAACTCTGTGAGGAGAGCAGTGTTTCCAGAGAATGTATCATGGATGTCAAAGTACAGAGCCAGGGAGCCAGACTGGAGGATGCCTTCAAGAAATGGATGATGAGGTGATGAAGTCAAGGGAAGAGAAATGGAAAAGACTGACGTGGCATTGTACCAGGGATGCTGTTCTGTGTTGATAGGTCTTCTTCCCTATGTCTCATCCTAACACGTTACAGTGTGTGTGTTTTCTGCTGTGGAAAACTAGATGTCTCTGTTCTATGATGTCAGAGTCACAACAGGGCACATCGCCCAAGTCACTGCTTGAAGGAATCTGAATCCTCAGACAGCTTTGCCAGGGAAAAAATCTCAGCTTGTCTGTGGTAACATCTTGATATCACAATGTTTGTTATTCAAATACAGCCTAATTTCTTCTCACTTGAACAAAGATAACCATGTCAGAATTGATAACTATGCTCAGGGACTTTGATGACCTAGGGGGTTTAGAAGCAGGTCTGAAAAATGGATGTGAGAAAAGAATTTACAGTGACTTAAATAATGGGGCTGAGGTCCTACATTTAGAAAATACCGGCTGTGCAGTGTGAGGAACATCAGTGTTCCCTCCACTGTTTTCATTAGCATTGGTTTTTTAAGCATAGTCTTATGTTTTCAGCAAAACAGAATTTGTCTTAATCACAGAAACAACACACTCAATAACAGTGTATTTCCTAAAAGGTGAAGTCAGAACTTAGTAAAATCTCTACATGGATGTATTGTCCTGAAGAAAGCTTTGTCTTCTGACTCTGTGATAATAGGATATAGAAGTTCTTGAGCAGCTGTTCCCAACTTTCATAATGCTGGACCATTCAAAACAGTTCCTCATGCTCTAGTGACCCCAACCTTAAAGTTATTTTGTTGTTACTTCATAACTATAATTTTGTTACCATCAAGAATCTTAATGCAAACATCTAGTATGTAGGTTATCTGATACATGATCCAGTAGAAGGGTCGCTGGACGCCCAGGTTGAGAGATAGCTCAGTTATTAAGAGCATTATTTGCTCATTCAGAGGTCACAGTTTGGCTCCCAGTGCTCATATGGAGGCTCACAAAGGTCTGTAACTCTATTTCCAAGGAGTACAACACACTCTTGTACCTCTGCAGTCACTCATGCACATAAAATAATTTGAAAGAAGAGATATAGTACACCAAGGCTCTAAAAGACTTCTCTCAATTGTCAGCAGGCTGGCTACAACAAGTGTTAAGTTAATGAGCAGAGTTTTATTCTGCTATCTCCTTATTCTATATCAGCCCCTGAGACACTTTAAAGCAATGTCCTAGGATGCCTTGGCAGACATTTTTTCTCATTCATTATAATTCCCAATTGTAGTGTTTATAGTCGGAAGTTTACTGTCCTGCCCAGCTAATCTTACAGACATTTCGTCCCAAATAATCACACAAAGGCTTGTTATATTAATTACAAGCTATTTGGTCTATGGTGCAGGCTTATTACTTACTAACTCTTATACTTTAAGTTAACCCATATGTGTATTTATGTTTAGCCAGGTGGCTTGGTAACTTTTCTTAGAATAGCATTCTCATATTTCCTCCTCTGCATCTTCTAGTATCTCTCCCTGACTCCGCCCTCCTTTGTCTTTTCCTCTGCTTGGATTACCCACCTGCCTCTAAGCTGCCTCGTCATAGGCCAAAACATCTTCTTTATTAACCAATAGTAATGAAGCATATCCACAGTCTATAGAAAGACACCCCGCATCATGTGAGCATGTGTTCACTGGTGTTTCAGCTTCTAGGGTCTCTACAAAAATGTAACTACCACAAGAATAACACAAGAGGAATCTTATCATATCTCAGTTCCAATATAACTCAAACTCCTGGATCTGAGTCCACACATGACATCAAGACATCTGTTACATGGTCCTCCAACACAAAGAAGTCAGATAAACAAGAGCATATGTAGCAACCTGTTAAGTCTTCAGTGACTATATACAGTTTCTATAAGCAAAAACTGCCAGGCCTATGTTGTGTCATGATGAAGCAAAAATACTTTGTGGGATGGTTTATTCTTACCCACTAGACAAACTTAGCAGAAACTAAGCCTTTGGCTGCAGCTGACAAGTAAGAACTCATCATGTATACACACACACACACACACACACACACACACACACACACACACACACACACACACACACACACACACACTCTTCCAGAAAGCTCTGCACCAATAAGCATATTAAAATAATTTTAGATTTTGGCTGTTTGTCATATGACAAGCTAGCCTCATTCTCAGGGTTTTGCAGTATTCACCAAGGGAGGGTGAGGACACTGATTACCAATTCCCTTTTGCCAAAGAAAAAAACACCTATAAGATCCCCAGAAAAATCAAAAGGGAAATCTGACAATCTATCAGAATAAACCAAATCACTCATATATATTGGAAAGTAAACTGCTGACCTTGGTTGCTTCAAAACTCAGCATTAATCAATAAAGCAGGTATGAACAAAGACAACCAAACAAGATATGATTTTACAAGTTTCATCTGCAAACCACATTTCAGAATGCATCTTAATTTTGATGAAGAACTGGCCTGAAATAACTCTCAAAGCCCTGGCGAGCAGCCTCCTTGGGTTGTAGAGCAATGCCAAATACCCACAGAGATTCTATGCTGCATTAGGCCACTGGCATCCTCTATGAGAACACCTACAGATTCTCTACATAGGACACGGATATGAAAATGCCATGTGTAGAACAAAATATTTTAGCTGCAACATGCCACTTTGGATGGCATTTTAAATCATCTTCCTGGGGGCTTTTTGTAGAGGATAATGAAGGGGCGGAGACTTCATTACTCTAATCCTGATCAGCCAAACCCCCAAATGTACCTCATGTGGTCATGGAAACTATTTGTTTTAATTTAAAATTAATTAAGCTTGAGTTAGGATGGAAAAAGAAGTGGCCCCAGAGCTTTAATTGCAGACACTGGGTACAAGACAAAGACAGGCATCTCAATGCTTCAGCCTTGAATTTCTGCCATGAAAACCATTAATCAATTCAAAGAGAGAGCTTGCACACTTCGCTGCCTGCACTCGGCCCCATCTGTTAAGTGCATCATTGCCAATACATGGTCCAGTGTGCCAATGAAAGGAGACAGGGGTGGGTCTTACAGAGCATGCAGAATGCCTACATCCGTCAAAACAATGTGGTGTCATCTGATCTTCAGAAGGAATTGTCTACCTTAAAACAGCACCATGGATTTTAACACTTGCTTGTCCTTTCATTATTGCTTTAAAACGCAGGCTACATGACCTCCTCAACACAAAGAAAGTTTGTGTTTAGGATTAAAATGTGGAGGTTCAATGATTATCATTGTGCCATACACGTGTATACACGTGTGTAGCAGGGACGGGGAAGAGTTCCAGGAAAGGTATCTGGGAGTGGCTAGAGGCAGGAAAGGGAGGGAAGAAAGTGATCTAATTCTATTTCAGTTAAAATCATCTTTAAAAATTAATGAGTAAAAAATAAAATTAATGATTTGATAAAAATAGATTCAAAACAAACGCATTAAATGTACATTGAGAAAATTTAAACTATTATGAGTAGAAATAAAATATAATAGATCAAAATGCATTTCAAAACAAATTAAATGAGGGGCTTTAAAATTATTCTAATTTAGTCTAGTTCAGCGGTTTTCTACCTTTCTAATGCTGTTTGTACTGTCCCCCATCCATAAAATTATTTTCATTGCCCCTTCATAACTGTACTTTAATGCTTTTATGAATCGTTATGTAAGCATCTCTATTCTCCTATGATCTTAGGATACTCCTGTGAAAGGGTCAGGGTTGAAACCTACAGGTTGAGAACTGATAGTCTAGTTTATTTAGTGACTATAGTAGGAAGTAAAATTACTGGTCTAATGAGTGGGTTTTAACCTGAAGGCTCCTTTTGAGTTGCCAGACATGAAGGCAACATGCAGCCTCCTTGTCCAAGTCCATCAGAATCAATGACTGGTACATGAAATCAGTAGTTTATCTTAACCCCTCTTGGGAATTTGATCATAAACATAGGTTTGAGAATTACTTAAAGTGTGAGGTTCCATTTTATAAGGATTATTCCTTCTATCCTTGGTTCTCTGCACTATTCTAAAAATTATTCCTAAATTAATAAGTAGAGAAACGAGTCCCAGTTTCATTACTGTTGCTCTGTTAAAATAACCCAAGAAAAAGCAGCACAGGGAAGGAAATGGTAATCTGGTTTACAGGCCCAAGTTAGAATCTCTGGTTTCAGGGACATTAAGGTTGGAGTTTAAGTAGAGAGTCACATCACATCTAAAGTGAACAGCAAACAAAGTAAAACAGCATATCCTTGTTTTCTTGATTCTTTCACTTTGTACAGTTGAGAGCCTTGCCTAGGGAATGGCATTGCCCAGAGTGGGCTGAGTCTTCCTTGGTCTACTTTTTGATTAAGAATCAAGACAATCCTCCAAAGGCATTTTTTTAAACAATTCTGATCTAGATCTAGATAATCCCTCATTTAGACTCTACTTTTTAGGGCTGTAGAGATGGCTTGGCAGTTAAGAGCATTGGTTGCTCTTCCAGAGGACCCAAATTTAATTTAGAAAGTACATGGCAGTGGATCCTCCTGGGAGGGAGAAATAGAGATCTCCTGAGTAAGTTGGGATTGTAGGGGTTAGGGAGCAAAGGAAGGTGAGAAGAGAACATGAGAGAATGAGATGATGAGTGGGAGAAGCAACAGGGAGAGAGAGAGAGAGAGAGCAAAGAAATAGATATCATTACAGAGGGAGCCACTGTGGGGTTACAAAGAAAACTGATGCCAAGGACACCTCCAAGGACCAAAAGACGACACCAGCTTGGACTTCAAGCAATAGTGGAGAGTGTGCCTAAACTGGCCTTCTTCTATAATCAAATCAATGACCACCCTAATTGCCATTATAGAACCTTCATCTAGCATCTGATGGAGGCAGAAGCTAAGCACCAGATTGAGCTCCCGGGCCAGCTGAGGAGAGGGAAGAGAGATTATATGAGCAAAGGGATCAGAACCGTGAGGAGTAGACCTACAGAGATGGCTGACCGGAGCTATTAGCAGCTCACTGACTCTGAAATGAAAGCTGAGGAACCTTCATGGAAGGGAACTAAACTGTCCAATTGAAGACAACTGTCAAAAAGTGTAGGCAGTTTGTGAAGCCTCTTGCAGTCAGACCAGAGTTTATTCCTGGTACATGAACTGACATCTCGGAGCCCATTACCTACAGAGGAACACCTTACTCAGGCTTGATAGTTGGGGGAGGGACTTGGTCCTTCCTCATCTGGATATTCCAGACCACACTAACTCACCTTGGGAGTCTTTGCCTTCTCTGAAGAACATATAGGGCATTGGGTGTGGGGATGCTGAGGGAAGGACTTGGACGAAGGGGGAAGGGGAGCAGTAATGGATATGAGAAGAAAAAAAAAAGCTTTTTAATGGGGGAAAAACCTACATGGAAGCTCATAATCAAATGTAACTTCAGTCCCAGGGGATCCAACTCTATATTCTGGTCTCTGTGGGCACCGTACATACATGATGAACAGTCAGATATGCAGGTAAAACACAAATCGAAATATTTTTAGAGTACTTTCTAAGGCTAGAGAGATGGCTCATACGTTAAAAACATGTTATGCTTCCACAAGACCTGAGTCCAATTCCCAACACTCCTATTGGCTAATAACTGTAACTCCAACCCAAGGAGGAATCTAATTCCTTTGGTGTGTGCGGGCATCTGCACACATCTACACACAGACACATAAATTGTAAAAATCATACTTTTTAAAAGACTCTCTTCCCAGTTGGTTGTGGTGATGCCGAGTTGATAGTTAAAACTAGCACACAAATTGTGAAAAGTTCTCCCTCGGTCACAGAGGACTCAGAGCCAGGACTTGAAACCAACTGACCTTTTCACTGAGATACACTGTATCCTCTGGGCTGGAGTTACAACAGGATGATGGCTATGTCAAATCCTTCATCAATTCCAATAGCTGTTCACACAGCTAAGTTTCTTCATTAAAAAAAAAAAAAAAAAATTAGGAAACCAGGTAATAAAACATAATGCTCCTAATGCTCCTTTTTTTTTTTTTTTTTTGATTTTCTTGGTCAGGGTTTTTGTTCTCTTTCTTAATTCTTTTTCTGCATTTTCTTCTGATGCATGACTATGTAAACACATACCATTTGTAGATGTATAACACATTCTGGTGACACTAACTGCACCTTTTTCTCTGAGTCCGATTCTATCCACTAATCCTTCTTCCTCCCAACAAGTGTACCTTCTGTTTTTATGCTCTTCATTTTTGATTTTTTAAAGAAATATAACAGAGCAATGGCTTTTGTTATATTTTGCTATAGCACTGACGTATATGTACAACCGTTTGGGTTTTATTATAGAATTGCCATCTACATACAACAGTAGGCTCTACTCCTGTGGTACCTGAGTCTGCTACTGTAACAAGAAAATACATGTTAGAGAAAACAGGGAAGGCATTTACCTGTGCCATCCCTTTTTAAACTCCATAAAATATGAAGAGTGACATCCATCCTTTGGAAGAATTAAATAATTATACCTCGGTGAAATCTAATACAAAGCCCATCACAGTAGATGTCAGAGCCAAGCAAAGTCCAACAACCCCTGTTCTAGGCCCAGTAGCCACAATCTGAGCCTCTGAGTCCATAATAGCCAAGCAGCTAATAGAAGAACCCCATCAACTGAGACAATGAAATGATGCTTCAATATTCCACCCAGGATGCATAAACAAAACAAAACCCACCAGACTTTGCCAGACAGTGCCTGGCCCAGAAATCCAGTTCCAACCAGAAAGCAACAGTACCCAGGTCCAAACTCCAAGAAATAGCTCCTAAACCTGTCCCCAGCAAAAGGACAGAGTCTGCATGCCAGAGAGGCAGACTGAAGTTTTGTATAGCATTATTATTAGCCCAGAAGTGGGCTCCAGTGTCCTTTCCAAAGATTTAACATGTCTTTGTGGCTATGATATACAGGGCAATGCAGTTGAACACCAGCTTTTACATCCAACAGACTATCTCTACCACACATCCTTCGTTTCAAGCACAGATACTAACAAGATGGTCTTGGCCAATGGAAAAAAAAAAAAAAAGACTCCCCTGGGTGCCAGGCCTAAACATGAACTCCATGAGTACTCATAGTCAGTCTACCTCATTACCAGCAGAGTTTGGACCTTGACATATACCCTTGAAGGTACTACTTCTCACAGCTGTAAGAGCTGGAAGTGAGCCAGGCTTAGCAAAACTTTGCTGGCCAGAAGTGTGTCTTCACCAATACTATCCTGGCTTTCTCAGGAAGTGCGCTATAGAGAAGGCTTCTAGTCACTGTAGGTAGGATAGGGTAGAAGCATAGCCCTTTGCTTTGGATTGCCTCGGGTTCAATGATGAAGAACTTTTCTGAGAAGAGCCTAATAGTACCCACCTGTATTGCGGCCTGTGGATGGAGCCTCTGGAAGACCCTGAGTGTTAGACTAAGAAATGATTATAGTCAATTTTGATCTTCTGCTCTATCCAACATCCATATGCCTGATTCTAGGATCAGAAATAGATCCACCACAGTGGTAAAGGCCTTGAACTTAAACCCATTTCCCACTGCTATACTGACCTCAGTGGGATAGTTTGGGGTTCAGAACAGCACAGGGTCACATAAGAAACCAAACCTTGATCCCACACAGGAATTCTGACCACAGAGGAGACTGAACTGTAAGACAGACATCTGGTCCAGTTCTGACCAGGGTTAAGTGTGAAGGAATTATGTATTAAGATGTCCTCCAGATCATCTTGAAGTAGAAACCAACGGCAAATATGGGCTTGATTCACCCCCCCATTCATAAAATAAGAGCCCTATATCAACAGACAACACGTGGGAAACTTCTATTTGTAGGTCTATTAGGGAATAAAAGAGCAAAACTATTAGATAAATATTTTTTCTTTTGTTATGTATAATTTATAGATAGTAAGTAAATCCTTGGGAGGAAAATACGACATTTCTGAAGATGTCATTATAATTTCATATTTTGTATAACTATTTACAAATTTCAATATACTTTATATCAGTATGTTTAGTTGTCCCAAATCCAATGTTTAGTCAAAAATTTATAATTTTGTAATAAAATATAATAATTTATATAATGTTCTACAAAATACCTAGATATACCTAAAATTGAAGATCTGTATGCTTTCTCAAGTTTGCTTTCAAATTTTATTTGTAGTTAATACCAACAATGACTCCTAAAATTAAAGAATTATTTAAACTTTGCAAGTTTAAAGTATTTATGGAGTTGGAAACATTGATCACCTGTTAAGAATGCAGAATAATTTTATAAAAGGACTCAGTTCAATTTCTAGCACCTTCATGGAGGCTAACAACTATCTATTCAAAGGTGATCTAATGCCCTCTTCTGGTCTCTGCAGGCGATGCATTCACATGGTACCCAGACATACATGCATGCACAACACCCACACACATAAAAAATAATGAAAGTAATCTAAAACAGTGCAGTAAGGCATTGTTAATAGAAAAGCATTGGGACAATTTCAAATGCGTATATGGTAGTGGGGCAAAAGGCTATGCACGTATGTGTCAGCATGTGTGTATGTAATAGAGTCTATCAAGTAAATTTAATATGCAGGGCAAGTCCTTGTCTGCTGAACAACCTAGTGTGAACCTGTTTTCTAAAGCCAGAAACATGTATGACATAGCAATTTGATTATTGTGAGAACTGGCTATATTAGAGACTGTGCTTTTTCTGCAAGCCAATAGCTTACATAATATATTTATACATAATTTATGTAGTTAATTATATATACAACTTATATGATATATAGTATATATATAACTTATTGATTATAGTAACAAGTTAAATTGTGAGAATATTCTTTACTTGGTGTACACAATTTGGATCTTTGTTTTCCCCTTCTGAGATACTCCAAGCCTCTGCCTAGAGAAATCTAAGCAAACACATTATCAAGAAGTCAGAATATTAGACTTGATTCTTAAGCTTCACATATTTTCCATAGAAACTTACATATTACTCAAGATTTCTTACATAAAGCAGCTTACAATCTTTGCAAGTTAAACTTGGAAAATTGTAATGCTAATTATAGTGCTATAAGGGTTCTAAAATTCTTGAAGTGCAGACACAAATAGAGTCCAACTCCTGAGACTGTCATAACTGTCTACTCCTAGATGCCCAGGCAATGCTACACAATGAAAATCTTGAGCACTTTCAGAGATCCATGACCTTACTTACCCGAGGGTCAAAATTCAGCACAAGAGGGGATCACATAGTAAGCAAGATAGGTGGATTTAAGGATGGAGAATTTAAGCTAGTTAATCTAAGGAAACTCAGTGAGTTTCAAGGGAACACTGAGTGTAGCATAGATCTGCAGACTTGTTCCCATTATGAAAAATGTCAAAGCCATGACAATATATGATGTCCATGACTAGATCTTTGTGAAGTGCCAGCTACCCCACCAAATGGACATATCAAGAATCCCAAGGAGGCATGCGAGTGGCTGACAAAAAATTAAGGCCTTCCAATAACTATGATGAGCTACTTTAGAGGCATATCTTCCAGGCCTAGTCAAACCTTTGCATAGTAAATCCCATATATGACATTAAATAAAGCATTTTTATTGAGAATTTCCAAGTCAGGACCATCAGCTAAATCCCATAAGCAAAAAAAAAAAAGAGGAAATAATCATTTTTATTATATGCCAATAATTTGTGGGCAATCTGTTACCCAGAAGAATAAGTAAAACAAAGGAATAAGAAATGAAGGGGTCAGGAACAAAAAGACTCAGGTAATACAACTCTATGGCACAATGAAACAACCATTCCACCCCCCAGGGGCTAACAGGAGGTTTGTTTGTGGGTAGCTACCTAAGGACATATGATAGGGGAGAAAGGGGGGCAGAAAGGACCACAAACTATTTGCAATTGCTCCCTCTCCAAGGAGCAAAAAAATAAAGAAAGATTGGTTTGAGGGTGAATTCATTTTCCCAGGTTATTACAGAATTTGACAGCACTCCGTATGACATACGAAAGGGTACCCGAGCTCCTGAAGCAATAATGCGTCATCCTGAGTCAAGTCATTTACTCACTGGAAAGATATGACTATTGTTTCACAGAGGGTCAAAAGGCATCGCTCACTGTGTGGAAATAGAAAGCGGCAAAGCCAAAATCATTTGCAGCAAAAGAATACATTTCTGTAACTGGAGTAGATTGAGAAATAAATAACTATCTTTGAATGTAAGATACCCAAACATCCAAATGGTAAGACTGTTAAGGCAGTTTTGCTATTTTCCATAGTTTAATAAAATAGTTATGAATATACTATTATCATAGACTACATGAATTACAGACTAATAATTTACATGTAGTAAATTTACATGTAGTACCCTTCACCTATTAACTGTTCAGCAATATAATATTTGTAACTTAATATGCAACTATTATTACTACAAATAGAGATTTCAGTCATCTTTGTTCAAGGCTTCAGTCAAGAAATAGCCAGATTTGGGGAGTCAAAGGCTTCTGATTCCCATAGACTATGTTGTAATGTGTCTTTTAGGAAAACACCAGAGAAGATAGCAGGATATACTGATTTTGTTCCTGCAGTAAATCACTTCTCCAGGTAACTGCTCTGAGAATAAAACTATCAGCTGGGTGGCAAAGTTCTGCACCAGGAAGAGGTTGTATTTACCCTCCTTATGCATTCATTATAAACTTGAAAATAACAAAAGCATGAAAAAATACAATAAAACTTTGGTTTAAAAAAAAAAGAGGGTAATATAAGGGGTTTTTTGTTTTGTTTTAAGAAAATAATTTGGGCAAGTTTGTTTTTAGTTTTTGTTTTTTATTTTAAATTTGTTTTGTGGTTGCTGTTGTTTTGCAAAAGAAACTTCTGGCATCAGAGTTAATACTATAAGAAGCTTGTATTTACTTAAGAAAACTAACAGGTCACACCAGTGACTGGTAATCCGATCTGTGTTTTCAACTGGATAATAGGACTTTCTTCACTTCATCATTTGTAACATGCTCCCAATTCAAAACCATGCAGAAATGACCGTACCAAATTTTCCAAAGGTTAGAAGAAAAAAGTAATTCCTCCCTGTTTCATCTTGCTTATCACCTTAACCTCATAGCCTCTAAACATTGTTTTCCAAAAAAATAGGCACAAGGTAAGAGTGTTTAAAAGCACTACAAATGAAATGTAAGGGGTAAAACTCAACTTTAAAAATTAAAAAATATGATGAGTTCTAGGGAATACTACAAAAAATTGTTTTGTTCCATTACCTGGAGGCTTCTGGCTCCTTTGAAACTTTACATTCCTGGTCCTTCGCTATGATGTATTGGTGGCCTCAGAAAAAATGATGAATGGAATAAGTCGATCCCTTGAACAATGATGGTTGGGTCACTGTAATGCCTATTCAATAATAACCATCTGCACTTGTCTCATGCCCTGGCCTCTGCCTTTATCACATCACATCTCTGGGACCTTGCTTTTGGTTCTGTCTTTCAGGCTTGTAGACACAAAGACTTTCTCCACTGTGCCTCATGTGCCGGTCTAAGGCCATGGAATTTGGCCTTGTTCACCAACAGCATATTGAAAATATCCTCAAGACCAATCTGTTCCTCTTTCCCTCTGTGAACATCGGAAACCATCTAATCATCTGCTTCAACAGGCACTCGCTGTCAGTAGGTAGATTTTACAGGAAGGCTGGAATTCCCAACCACTCTTCATCCATTCACATCTTCTATTTCCCTTCATTTGAGTTCTCACGGAGTGCTAGACTGCCCATCCCTTTGATATCATGTCTGAACTGCAGCAGCTTACTCAGCTAATGTAAAGTGACAACATTAGATGAAAGATTTTCTTTGGCGAAAATAAAGTTAAAAATTCTCTCCATTTGTTGTATCACACTTCAAATCAAATAAGTTCTGAGGCATATTTGTCTCTCTCTTTTTTTCTTCTTCT
Source organism: Phyllotis vaccarum (assembly GCA_033318265.1). Classification (NCBI taxonomy): domain Eukaryota; kingdom Metazoa; phylum Chordata; class Mammalia; order Rodentia; family Cricetidae; genus Phyllotis; species Phyllotis vaccarum. The sequence goes on along the minus strand of JARWLC010000010.1, from coordinate 84,559,081 downwards.
TTTTGCCTTAAAAGAGATATTTTGATTGATTTGCAAATCCCAAACTAATCCTGAGCTACAAATGACAATCCCATTCCTAAGGTCAATGCTGTTTTTACATAATAAGGTGATGTACTGTACATCTGTGGAGCTGCACCACAAGAGAGCTATCAGTGCTCCAGCTCTACTCTATATGGCCCACTGCTTTGCAAGGTAAAAGATATACAATATAATACACACACATATGCATATATAATTCATATATACATATGTATGTACATATAAATAGAGTAACATACATATAAATATATACATATATAATACTCTTATATACACAAACACATATATTTGCATATATACAAATAAAGAAATACATACACACAATATATACATATACAGATATGCATATATATACATATATATATACATACACTTGGTCACTCCCCACATGAACATATCAAAATTGGCTCTTAAGAGTTTCTTCTCTACCTTTGATATGCCCTTAAGAACTCAACAAAATCTACCTCAAAACAAACTGCCATCAAAGCAACAAGAGCCTTTCCCTTTACTCTCTGTAATATACATGATTCTATTAGTCTACTAATTCTTCAATCAAGACAAAAGACGTAATATTATAGAGAAAAAGGCAATAAAGAAAGTTTCATGGTTGCTTTAGATAATGCCACATACAACTATTTTCTTGACCCCAGCATAGCTGTGAATGTACATAGACATCAACAGTCAATGTGGGCAAACTCTCTTCAACCCCCAAAACATCAGGGACTCATTTCCCTGGGAAATGGAAACCAATAGCCAGATCAAGGAGGCTTCACTTGAGCTGATTATTGTCATCATCTATGTGAGACTCTCCTGCTTGCCTACAGCGTCTGTCATCTCTAAATTCTCACAGCTCCACTAAACTGAGTCTGTACCTATAGCTTCACCCGGACCCATTTTTAGAACCAGAGTTCACTAAATATGTCACCACTGTACAAAACCAAATGCAAAAGGGGGGGGGGGTGAAGAGCAGAGGGAAGAAAATAGGAGAAGAGGAGAGAAGGAACAATGTAAGATGAGAAGAGGAAGGGAGAAAGAGAGGGAGAAAAGAGAGGAGGGAGGAGGGAAGGGAGGAGAGGGGAGAAAGAAGCCTGTGGATAAGGCTAAGAACTAGGAAGTTCCTAGGACAGGGAAGTATTCTGCATTCCTGACACAGTAACAGGAATGGGGCCGTCGGACAAACCAATGGTTCTCCAGAGATGTTTGTAACTTCCAGAACAAAAAATCTACACTGAAAGAGATTTTCTTTCGCCATTAAAGGTACAGACTTTTCTTGGGTCTTATAGGTAGATCCACTTTGACCGTGTTGCTCCTAACGATGAAAAACCTTCCAAGACTGTGGTCACAGAGGCGTGTGACTATGGGAAGAAGGTCAGAGAAATTATAACCCGAGATCAAGATATTCTGTTACTGGAGAACTTGTGGTTTCTGTGCGGGAATCAGAGAAAAGTCTCAAGAACCTACAAGCAGCTCTGCGACCACCAACAGTGTAGTGAGACTGCTCCTACATCTTACGGATTGTAAGGCCCTGAAAGAGAAAGGCCACAGACAAGAAGAGGCTTGGCATTTTCTAAAGACTGGTCAACGAAGAGATAGGACCTTAACAGACACCATGTAAAGCAGAGGTTAGCCCTGCCTGCTTGATTCTAGCCCAGTCCACCCATGCTGGACTCTGATCTGACAATCATAAGATAATAAACTTGTGTTGTTAAGACACTAGATTGTGGTGATGTTTGAAGAGGCACCGTCTACTTAGATGACCCAGACATATACAAGTGGACTTGCGATGTCTCTCAGGCCATGGAGAAAATTTTTGACTTTCTTTTGTTTAATTTGACACTATGAATTTATCCAAAAATTTGCATCACTGAGTAAATTCCTGTGCACTAGGAATTCTGGGAAACAAAGATTTGTCAAAATAGATCTATTGGTAGTAAGAAACATACTGCTCAGATAAGAGATGCTGACAAGGGGGAAACTATGCAAGTGCATTACATCCTGAAAAATTGTTCTCTCGCTCAGGTTGGCTGTGAACTTAAAACTGATGCAAAATGGTAATATCTGTTCTTAAAGTTTTTTTTTAAGTTTACTGTATTTCCTAAGTAGACGGTTTCTCAGAGGCATCAAATGTAGCGAGAAAAAGAAAATTAGATATGCAATAAAAGAACAATTTTAAGGTGGGAATTCTCAGATTTTGTGATAAGACATCATGTGAGTGAATGACGGGATGGGACTGAAGACTAAATTTGGGTTTGAGGTTTTCACGAATGGACCACATGATGGCATCACATACGGAGACAAGAAGGACAAGGGGACCAAAGGTCTGAATACAGGCTTAGAAACCAGAATGTCCCTTTTGAACATATTTGGTTTAAAATATCCTAGAGGCGTTTAAATAGGAATTTCAGTAGGACAAAGTGTAAGTGAATTTGGAAGTTGGAGCTCAACAGGAAGAAAGTGTACTCAAGAATGTGCAGATGACATGCAATGCAGCCCTGGAGACAGGCAATGCAGCCCCGGAGACAGGCAATGCAGCCCCGGAGACAGGCAATGCAGCCCCGGAGACAGGCAATGCAGCCCCGGAGACAGGCAATGCAGCCCTGGAGACAGGCAACGCAGCCCTGGAGACAGGCAATGAAATGATGTCAGCTGAGAGATTCAGTATTGATAAATAAGAAGACACAAGGAGAGGAAAGGAAGAGAGGTTCAGGAATCCATTAGGAAATCAGAGTAGTGAAAAGGAGACCACGAAATCCTAATTTTTCTTTTTCTAAAGATTATTTTTATTATTTTTCTTTTATTTCTAATATAATCACATCAATTCTCCCCTCCCTTTCCTGTCTTTATCCCACAAACCCTTTCTTACTCCTTCAAACTCATGGCTGTTTTATGAATTGTTCTAACAGGTATAAATATATATGTATGGATATATATATATTTATATACACACACATATATATGTGCCTACACATATATTTCAAAATGTAACCTGTATAATGTTGCCTGTACATACGTTCCAAAGCTGACAGTTTGGTATGTATAGCCAATTGCTGTGCTCTTCCCTGGAGAAGACTATTTCTCTGATTCCCCACTTTATTTAGTTGACTGACATTCTTTGTGTAGGGTTGAAGCGTATGAGCTTTGCCCCAAGGCACTTTGTCACGTTTATTGGTGTCGACCTTGTTCAGCCCACGTCTAGGCAGTCATGTCGGTGAGCCTATATTTGGGGTAGCTTCTGATATTACTAATCTCACACAAACTTCCCACAAAGTACAATCTCACAACAAACTTCCTGATTCTCTGGCTCACGCATTCTTTCCATCTCCTCTTCTGTGATGTTCCCTGGACCATAGATGCAGGCAGAAGTGATATCTTAGGTACCAAGAGAAAGATTGGCTCAAAGTGAAGAAGCAGGTAACAGCAAACATTACTGAGAGAATAAAAGGGGAGTAAATGTTGGCTGTTACTTTTGAAAGGAAAGATCTTGACGAGAAAGTTCAAGAGTCATATGGGGGGGGGTGATGTCAGAGTATTGTGAAGAGTGAATGATACATGAGGAACTGGGCTGATGCAAATAGAATTAACATCCCAAACAGAGGTCAGAGATGGGGCTATGATTGGCAGAAGGCCCAAAGGATTCTTTGCTTCTTCTGATGGAAGATGCTGGATCCTACAAGAGTTCTATAAGAGTGTTTCTGGAGGGAAAGCAATAATCATAATGAAATTGAGAATGAGAACGAATTCTTATGAGAGAGTAGAGGCATGAAATTCAGAGCACGCCCACCTCAGTTATGGAGTGATCTTTGCCAGTCTCCACACCCATCTCCATCCCAAGGTGTAGGTTCATATTCCAGACCATATTTATTTCAGTGGCTGGTCAGTAAAATTATTAATGATTAAATCCTTGGTCCGGAAAGTTACTTGCCCTAGTGGAATCATATTTTTTATGAGCTTTGACTTCTTGTTATATTATCTGAGATGTTACCATCAAATCCATCACCATGGGAACAGTGCATGATACTTTAATTTTACATATGAAGATGAAGCATACAATTTCAAATGCACAGAAGCAAGGAAGGAAAAAAAAGGAAATAGTGTGATGGATGCTTCTTTAGACGTCAGTCTGAGTCAGGTTAGGTTCGTGGTAAACGGGTCTGGTAGTTCTAATAAAGTACCTTTCACTATTGGAAACCCTGGCTCCAAGGAAGTCAAACTCTCCCACAAGGGAAAGGATTTTCAAAGAGTATTTTGATCACAATACTCATCACTTAAAACCATATTGTGGAGGGAGTCAAACTTTGTCTTTGCTATGAGAGTCATCAGTCACTATGCTTCTTCTCTAAAAAATAAAAGAAAGGAAGAGAGAAAGAGAGAGAGAAAGAAATCCAGCTGCCCATGGATGCACAGAGCTGCTTCTAGGTTTTCAAAAGCCTTCTTTAATAGTTTGCTTTCTGTTTATTTTAGAGAAATATCAGGGAGAAGCAGATAGGAGGGAGAAGCTGAAATCACATGGTGATGCTCAAATGTACCATGTGACTACAATACAAACACAGCCGCCATCGGATTATATTAAAGAATTTGCCCTGTTGTGCAGCCTCTGGATTAGAATATCAGGCTTCTACTCTCTAAAATGTCTCCAGGCAGGGGTTCCCTAGGCCATGGAGAGTCAGAGATGACACCCGAAAGCTTCAATTGTGCTCCTTCTCACTGGCCAGACTTCTGACCAAATTCAATTCCCTTGGCTCCTCTAATCTGTTTTTAAATTTTAAGATTGAATTTAGTGATAAGAGTCAATAAATTAAGAAGTCATGTCCATCCTCCACCAGGTCAGTGGATGAAGAAGAGAATTGATTCCTGACCTGTGCATATGTGTGTGCATACACCTAGCTTCCCCCACCACACACAGACACACGTAAACAAACCCAATTAAATTAGTTTTTTTAATTTAATTTTTAAATTTAATCTACTTTTTGATTAAAAATTATAACTTAAATCTTAATGTAATTTTAAGACATTTACTTTTCAAAAAGATATAATCATCATGCTTTTGTATATTTGAATTGAAAGGTAGAAACAATTTATCAGGAAAACCGTTAAGTACAGCTGCAGCTGAGAAAAAAAAAAATGCTTTGGGAACCAGGATCCTTAAATCAGCAAAATGTCAAAATGCAACATGTTCTTTGAGCTTTGTTATTTGCAAATTAGTTTCTTGTTTTCCAATAAAAGCTGGAAAAGTAAGCAGTAACTTTTAAAATTAATTATGTGATAAAAAAATAGATTAATTTTCATTAAGTATATCACAAATTACATTAGTCTTCTGGAAAATCAAGGATATTGTACCTGGAACTTTTTGGGGAGGGGTGTGAAAGAACAAAGAAGTAGAATCCAATAATAATAGCTTCCCTTCTAAACTTTTCAAAGTGATAAAATCCAGTATATCCTTGAAGCTAGAAATAGTGGCATCCAGGGTTAAACTGCAGCTTTCAGAGTGCTAATTAGCAAAGCATGGCTGTATGTATAATGAAGATATTAAGCTTTCACTAAGAACACCACAGCTTGAAATTCAAATAACTAACATCATGGGATAATTGAGAAATATGATTAAGTAATTTAAACACTACTGAAAATTCAGTACAGTTCCCCTTCATGAAGAGCAAATATATCCTATACAGATGCCGAAACCAGAATGAGCATGTACTCTAAAAAAAGGTGGTAACTAAGAACATGGGGAACCATTTTGGGCAAATCACTTCAAAGCCAGTCACAGTGTGAGTGGAGATAATTATATGGCTCCCAATTCTGCTCCTGCCTTTTCTATCTCAATTGTAAATCCTCTCAATTGTCCTATTTAGTTGTCTCTTTGAGGTGTTAGCATAAGGTTCAACAAATGACTCTACTTTCTGTCAAGGTATATGAGTGATCTGAGTTCACAAAGCAAAGCATTAAGGTTAGGTGAGGAGAGTTGAGAGCCTGCAAATCTCCATAATCCAGTTTCGATCTCAGAAAAACAGTATGATGTGCTAAATGTGAAATGACATCTAGGAAATATTTGGAAATTTAAAAACAATCAATGTGTGCTTTCCCTCATTTATTAGTTGTATGGTGTGTTTTTATATATAAGAGGGGCTAAATTATGTGAGCTAAAGTTTTCAGAACTAAAACATATATATATGCCTGTGTTAAAAATTCAAGTTGCTTCACTAATTAGAACATCGGTGGTTATGGAGAGTCACAATTATCACATATGGTCAAACTTCAGCTATCTTCAGGGCCCCCACCATCTATTGTGTGATGCGGCATGTGGTCCGGAATCCTTAAGACTCTCATCCGAAACCTTCTGGAGTATATTAACTAACCGCCAGCTTCCAACAAAGCAGAGGCTGAGATTGCCATCAGGGAGCAGCTCAAATACACAGCAGAGATTTCCTATTCTCTTGTAACCCATCTGCTTGATGTTTCCACCACTGAATTTAAAAAATTCCTTGATTTATAGCTTTATATCTTTCTACAACTACAAAAATAAATAAATAGATAGATAGATAGATAGATAGATAGATAGATAGATAGATAGATAGATAGATAGATAGATAAATAAATAAAAAGTTTAAAAAACCCAGGCAACCACTCCTATGTTGAAACATGGCCTTTGTGATAACTTGAATTCATGAGGCGGGGCACAGTTATTCATATTTGGCTCCAGAATATACTCTCCCCTATTCCAGTGGAGAAAAGAGTATTAGCAACTATTTAACAAGAATTTCCATTAAGGAGTTATATCCTAACTGTAAGTCTTATTTGGACCCTCTGAATTCTTTTGGAATAATTCAAATAATTATGTATAACCTCTCTAGCAATTGTGATGTCATCAATAAAGAGAATTGAGTAAATTATTATGACAAATTTTTGAGAGGAGATGAACAACATGTTATTGCAAGCAGCAGAATTAAAAAAAAAAAAGAGATAGAAAACCCATTTCACAGAATTATAAATAAGCACCATGGAGAAAGAAACGAGCCCCCACGATGTACTCACAGCTGGAAGACAGCATCTGCCCTCTCTACTTGCTGATGGTTTTGTGTGGTGACAAGGGCAAGGCAGGCAAGATTCCTGAGACAAGACTAGAATCTGCAGCTACTCCATTCAGAAGTGAAGCAGTACACCCAGACACAGCACCCACCTCTCGCACTGGATCCTTCTGGAAATAAATGAGGTTACTACGCTGTGGTTTGTACTGTCCTTCTGACTTGCTACACATTCCCTAAAAAGTTACCACCAACCCAACTAAGTCCAAGGAGCTCTTCTTTCTGGAGCCTGCGGGAAAGATGAGGCAAATTCCTTACAGACAGATGTATGCTTTTCACACAATGCTCTCGGGAAAGCAGTGGGTGTTCGACATTTGTAAATCCTAGATAGCGCTATATGGTGAGTAGTCATCTCCTAAGCATCTTCACAGAGAAAACAATAAAAATGAAACATTTTAGTATAAGATACTTGAAGAGTAACTGAAAACTAGTTATTATGTCCCTGAATGCATGTGTACTCATAATTTAATTAAAACATTCATAAGTCCCCTAGATTTGTTACTTGGACTCCAGAACTTCACACAGATTTTCTGAATTACAATACTCTCAACAAAATAAAAATATAAAATTCAGCAGCGTTGGCTTTTTTGTGTATAACTGAAACCAATTAACTGTGACACCAAATCAAAAATCTTATTTACAAAGGGAACAAGATTTTGTAAATACTGCACTTTGTGTTGATAAAGTGGGCTTTTTCAGTTACTAGATTAGAAATTGAGCATCTCACTAAGGAAATACCGAAAATGCAGAAATTCACATGTAGGTAGAACACTGCGAGGCTGTATTGGCATATAAGAGCCATCTATAAATCTATAGAGGAAAAATAATAAAAACGGCCTCCTTAAAATATGTACAGGACCACACCCCCAAGTAGACTCCACCTCGGCCTCATCTTGCTTCCTTAGAACAATCTATGCTCTGGATCTTACAGTTTGTTCTGTCAGTCGGACAGAATGGCTTAGAATTTTTGCTGGTTGTAAGTTACACACACACACACACACACATACACACACACATATATGTATGTATATACCTATATATTAATATATACAAACATACATTACTATATAGTGATACAGCACTTTGGCTACCTCAACAGTCCAACAGTCAAGCATTAATATTGATAGATCTTATCATGACTGTCTTAAAAATATTAAAAACCTGAGGAGTAAAAAAAAAAAATGTGTCATCAAATCAGATGTGCCCATTAAGTGGGGAAAATGTCAATCATATAAGATTTCCTAATATAGAGTGTTCTAACATAAAATAAAGTATAAAACAAAAGAAGGAAAGACAGAAAGACTATGATGTAAAGAAATTGTGGATGTATATTAAACAAACAATCTGAAAATCTAGATTTGTTATTTTTAAAAAGTGACTATGTGCTCATATCTATACATGTTTATGTGTGCGTGTCTGTGGAGTTTTATTTTCATAAGTGTTAGATTTGACATCATCATAATTTTCCAACTTTTAAAAGCAAAATGACAGCACCCTGGAAATTGATGTATATTTTTTCCTGATGTATATGCTTGTACAGTGTGTGTGTGTGTTTGTGTCTGTGTGTTTGTGTGTGTGTGTGTGTGTGTGTGTGTGTGTGTGTGTGTATGTGCTGCACACACATAGGTTTTCACATATTTGTGCACACATGTGCAGGTCAGAGGTTAAAATCAGATATCTTCTTCCGTCCTTCACTTTAGTAAGGCAGGGTCTCTTGCTAAACTTGGAGGTAGCCTTCCCTGGGGGAAATCCTGTCTGCCAGTTTAACCCTAGGAAACAGATGAGCTGTCACACCTGCCTTTCATGTGCTTGTTGGGGATCCTAACATGGGTCTTTACATCATGCAGAAAATGCCTCGCCAGTGAGTTGTCTTCCCAACCCAAATAATATTGTTCTTCAACTGCTCATATCTTTAAGTGTTACATATAGCTAGCCTCTTTAAGATCTGAGATTTGCTTCAAATTCATCCGTGAATGTACAAATAAAGTCTGGTATTCATGGTTCACATTGAGCCTGGGTGATAGGTCAAAAATGCGCATTATGCCATTCTCCATAATTGTATATGTGCTTTGAAACTTAAATAACAAAACACCAAGCAATGAGAAAATATTAAATCATAAGATGGAGAAAAAGCTCCTCTGTGGTTTTGATCATGGTGCATTGAAGTCACAGATTAAGCTGAGACGTTGCTTCTTTCAGTCTTAAGCCCACCCTCTCCACTCCATCTCTATAATCTATGCAATGATCTCAGTGATCATTACAACTGGTGAGCACCTTTGCTTGCTCGAGACCTTGCACATCTCTTGCCTTGTGTGAAAACCATCTTAGAGCTTACAAGTTTTTCCAGGGTAACTAATTTTTGTCCTTTTTTTTTTTTTTTCTTACAACCAATTTGAAAAAAAAAAAAATAGGAAGAAATTACTGTTGTAAAGTTGGTATTGGAAGCTTTTTTGATTACCTCCGGGCTTTATGATTCTAATAACTTCCACACAGAATATCTAAGACAGTAAAAGTGGACAATTTATAATCTGTAAATAATGAATTGTTGTCTAATAATTCCATATATGTATATAATGAAATATACTCAGTTAAAATGTATCTGTTGGGATTATTTGTAAGGATTAATGGATACTTAAGTAGTTTTCTCAGACCCTTATTTTGAGCAACTCTCCATGGTAAAACAAAGTCGGGATTAGGTCTCTGCCAAACCTGGAGTTGCCCTGATTTCCCACTGTGAGTGATATATTATGGGTTTTCATAATGACTAAAGCTCTCAGTTCACTCAACCATCAACTAAATTCAGAGTAAGCCACCAATATCAGAACTAAAATATTGATTCACAGACCCAGAGAGGCTATGTTACCAGAAGGACACAAAGGGGAATATATTGGAAGGAGAAATAGAAGAAATCTGAGTGGACAGGGGTAGATACTAGGGGATAGAAACTTGGGGTGAGGGAATTAATAGAGGAATAGAGTATAGAAAGAGATGATAGAAGTGGGGGACATATCAGGGTCAGGCAAAAACTTTATGCAAGAGAAACTCCCACAAATCTATGAGGATAACCCCAGCTAAGACTCCTGATAATACCAGAAACACAGCCTGAACTGCATATTGGCGACTACCCCAATTGTCATCAAGGAAACTTCATCCAGTAACTAATGGAAACAGATGTAGAGAGCCATAGCCAAATAAGCTGAAGAGAGGGAAAAAGGATGATAGGGGCCAGAGGAATCAAGGACATCACACTAAAACCCACAGAAACAAGTACCCAGACTCAGAGTCTAAACTATCAGCTAAGGAACTTTCATGTGACTGACCTGTGCCCTCTCTATATATGTGACAGTTGTGTAACTTTGTCTATTTGTGAGACTCTTAATGCAAATGAGGGCTGTCTCTCAGGCTTCAGCTGGTTCTTGAGAGGCTATTCCTCATACTGGGTTGCCTTGTCCAGCCTTAGTACAAAGGGAAGTGCTTAGTCCCACAGCAACTTTATACACCATGCTTTGTTGATAACCATGGGAAGCCTGCTCCTTCCTGAACAGAACCAGGAGTAGACTGGGGCAGGGAGGGCAGAGGGGAAGTGGGAGATGGAAATGGGGTTGAGATGTAAAATAAATAAATAAATTACATTATAAAGCATCTTTGCCACTACCACTAAAAAGGTAGAAGAAAAAAATTCGGTTTTTATTTTAGGCTAATGAAATAAGTTATTTAAAAACAAAACCCAAACAAAAATAAATGAATAGAAACATCTTCTTCCTTGGCATAGAGTAGAAGTAGAAAAAAGCTATCATAGAGACAACCTTCTCCCCCTGCCCCCCGCCCCCCCCCCCCCCCGCAAAAAATCAAGCCAATCTGAAAACATCGACATGGATTTTCTTACCATAAGAATATATTTTGCACAGCCATTGTGTTAATATTTCAGAAGACATCATCTTGGCTTGACATCATCTTGGCTTGACGTCACACTTCAAATGCTTGAGAGCCTTGACTAGAAGCTCTATTTGCTGGCCTGACATTGCATCTATTCCTGAAGAATCTAAATGAGGTTAGTTCATGATGCCACATGCCAGGTGGCTTTGTATAAGCTTCTAATGACACCTAATTTTCCCTCAGGAAAGATCAAGAGTAGGACCAGGGCTCCATGTGGACTCCTGCATGATGAGGTAAAACTTTTCACTTGAGTATACCTCACAGTGGCTTTAAGGGCTTTGCCTTCTATCTGAAGCCTCTGCTAGACAGTATGACTTTATGTCCAGTTCCCTTTTGGTATACAAGCTGCCAGACATTTGTTTCTGACAAGAGATCTGTCTACATTTGTCTTGGTCAAGTTCCAGTTCATGTGGACAAGGATCTTATCTGAACTGTCACCATTGTTCTTCATCTGTTTTAACAGATGTTCAGAATAAAAGGATGGCATGAACTCCTGAAGACACCTTGAACTGCAGGACTGAAGCCACTAGTAAGTCTTGCTTGCTTTTTCAATGCTTGATATCTGATATATGCTCACCAACAGGTTCTGGTCATATTGAATGCTAGTCCATGCTAATAACTGTCTCTACTAAGAAGTCATGAAATGATTGAGAATATTCTAGGTGTTGTATAAGGATCAGTCACTTTTGTTAAGTGCTTACTTTAGTCTGGAGTTGTTTCTCTGCTGATTAATATGTCTTGGGCTTATATATTGAGTCTGAGTAACACCAGGAAACAAGTTCCAAGGTTTCCTGGGCTTTTGCTCATGATAACACTCAGTAGTAATATTATATCAAATTCCTTACCTGCATATCACACTAGAGTACGCAGACTATGTGGTGGTTTGAATAAGAATGGCCCCCAATAGGCTCATATATTTGAATGCTTAGTCACCAAGGAGTGACACTACTTGGGAAGGAATAGGAGGTGTGGCCTTGTGGGAATAGGTATGACCTTGTTGGAAGAAGTGTGTCACTGGGGGTGGACTTTGAAGTTTCAAAAGCCCAAGCCAGGCCCAGTGGCTTTCTCGCTTCCTGTTCTCTGTAGATCCAGATGTAGAACTTTCAGGTACTTCTCCAGCATCACATCTGCATGCATGCAGCCATGTTCCCCACTATGATGACAATGGACTAACTAACCCTTTGAAACTGTAAGCCAACACCTATCAAATGTCTATTTTAAAATAAGACTTTCTGTGGTCATGGTGCTTCTTTACAGTAATAGAGCATTGGCCAGGACTGACTATAAGAATAGATTTGTGTTTTTCCTTATAATTCCCTCCCTAGTATCCAGAATGCAAGTGGTACAAAGCAGGCATTAAGGATTTCGGTTACAAATAGACTTCTTCCAGCTTGCTCTGCATCCAGACTTCCTTACCCTATATTATTAGAATACTTTTTTGAACAGTATTTCTACATTTTATTTTTATTTATTCATTTATTTACTTACTTGGGTTTGTTTGTTTAATTTTAGTGCTGAAGAGCATACCCAAGGTGCACATATGCTGGGCAAGTATTCTACCTCTGAGTTATAGCCCTAGACCTTACTTATGTTTAAAAGTTTACAAGTATAGTAATGCCTAGGAAAAGCCCACTTGGGCCACTGGAGGTCATAACATGGATAAGAGTAGAAGAAAAGAAAGAAACAGCCTTAAATAATTATCTTGTCCCTACACTGCCCAAGCATAAACACCACAAAAGTGCAAAGTCACTGCTATTTTTCCCAATGTAAGGAATACAACACATTAAATATAAGTTGATGATCATGTTGTCAAGTTGCCAAAATACTAATGGGTATTAACTTTGGATGGCGATACCATAATTGCTACACTCTGAATAAATATACACTACCATTATAATGGAAGAAAACATAAAGGAAAATTTAATTGAAAAATTATCTTCTTTTTGAAATAAACACAAGTTTATTTAATGCAAATTATAGTTGTGTGAGTAAATCTTTATGAGCATAAGAGGGAAATTATATGTAATTTCTATTACTGTTTTTCACAAGAAAGGATTTTAAATTCTTTTTGAGGAAAGAGAGAACTTGTAACAAACTGATAAGCAATGGTCAAAGTTCCTACCTTCATCACGTACTGAATTTGGGCAGTTGCTGCTCCTTTTTAAGATTCTTTGTTTGGACTTGTCAAGTGTGGCTTGGATAAATAATCTCAAAATCCTTAACAATTCTATAAGTCTCTTAAGCCTTTAAATCACTATTACTTGGTATTACTAAGTATTTTCCAAGTTTAACTTGCAAAGCTTGTAAGCCACTTGAAATTACATAAAACCTCTTGAGTCATCTAGAAGTATCCATGGAAAACATACAAAGCTTTCAGATTGGGACTAATGGCCAGGATATGTGATAACATGTTTAATTGTTTGGGTTTCTCTAGGCAGAGGTCTGGAATGCAAGTAACAAGCTTTATTATATACCACATAGTTTTCTGATTTCAACCAGGTTCTGTAGAGAGGAAGTATATGGAAAATATGTAAGTTGTTGCCTTTAAAAGAAACTATGGTCTCAACATAGCCAACAAATACAAGAAACAAATTACTATGCAATGCCTGTTACTAGCTTTGAATATGAATATACACTGGGCAATAAGCAGATGCAAACTTATGTCCCATATTAAATTTACACGCTGTCCTGGGTGCTTTTCTATTGCTATGATAAGACACCAAGACCAACTCAACCTACAAAAGAAGACATTTGGGGGCGGAGGGGGCGGACTTACAGTTTCAGAGTGTTAGAGGCCATAACTACCATGATGGAGACTATGTCAGCAGGCACAGGGATAGAACAATAGTAAAAAGCTCACACTTTGAGATACAACCATGAGGTAGAACTAGAGCTGATTGGAAATGGAGTAGGTGAAACCTTAAAGCCCACCCTCAGTGCCACATCCCTTCCAATCAGGCCACATCTTCTAATCTTTCCCAAGCAGTTCAAAAATGAGGATCAAGCATTAAAATATATGAAACTCTGGATGACATTCTCGGCTCTATTTCTAGGAGATATCAAGAATGCATACACACATAAAGAGACACACATACAGTGTCTGCCAATATCAATACCATGTAGAGCAAGGTTGTTTTCTAACGCTTGCCTAGTCACAAATACACAGTTTTAACTATCAAAGTCTAACATTTTCTATTTGAAAAATCATTCTAAATTATTACTGATATTTTGAAGTAAAATTAGAATGCAAAAAGGTAGAGAAATGCATATTTCAATTCAGTGGGGTTTTTTTAGAAAATATTTACATATAATTCTGTTATCTTTATTTCATCACAAAATGATCTTTTTGAGAAAGCTATTGTTTTAGACCAATGAAATATGTTATAAATATTTAAAATATTTGCTTTCAATAGCTGTAGTATACAGTATAAAATAAAAAGAAGAATGGCTTACATGGACACATGATTTGAAAAATCCTTTTCGCTCCAAGTATATGCCATTCCTCCCCACACCTAAACTATAACACAAAAAGGATATTTTAAAACGCATTTTCTTCTAGCACTATTTTGCATTTGTTTTCACTATTTTTTATTAATCTTCAAGTTATGGTGCAAGGCAATGGGTTTTATCTGGTTAGAAGATATATGTCTCTATAACTGTTCTTACCAAGCCTGCTTACAGTGTTTATATAAATTATACTGAATACTGCTAAAATCCTCTTCACCTTTACCTACAGTCACTCCATGATATCTGTGCCTCTTAGAAGTAACTACTACCCTCTGTGAACATGCTGTGATCCGCACACATAAAATACAGAATTTTCTGAATGTAATAAAAGTTTACATAATAACACCCCCCACTGTGTATTTTTATATTTCACATGTCTCGCTGTTTTGTTTTATTTTTCTCTGTGTTTTTCATGAAAAGAACATGGCTGGATATACTTCAGTCACCTTATTTTTATGGTGTTTCCTTTTTGCCACCCTTTTTTTTAAATTTTTATTTATTTATTTATTTATTTATTTATTTATTTATTTATTTATTTATTTATTTATTTATTTTGCCCCTCCTCTTGTGTATCCTAAAAGCTTTACTGTGCTTTCTCTGTTCTCAACTACTGGGTTAAAAATCTAGTTTTAGTCTTTTGCCTGTGACTGTTTCAGGCATCTTCTGTAGTAATTTCTTCTTTCTTCCCAAATGATAAGCACAATCTACTCAACTTTCCATCTCTAGAAATGAATGGGTTGTTCTCAAGGCTAAAAGGAGGAGGAGGATGTGATACAAATCCCACAATGATGATTAATTAAAGTTCACAAATATTTGAACCATGGGGATGGGGGTTATTTTAAATATAACCTACAGAACAAGAAATGAAATGCAAGAGAATAGCCAAGCAAGCTGTTTTGATAAGAAGCATGTGTCCAAGGTTCTTTAGCTTTTGAGACTATAGAGTGTATGTATAGTCAGAGACCTTTTAAAGGCCAGTATTTCATTGGAAGAATTTAAGAAATGAATAGTAATGGAGGGCGGCAGATCCCTCATCCACAGAAACCTTGACCTCTATCTTTATCTGTGATCTGTGGTTCTACTCTACAGACCATTTTGCCATATCTTCATCTTACCATGAATAACATTTGCTTATAAAATCTTTATCCCAAACATGGACAACTGTCCATTTAATTACCTTTTCTACCTCAAAACTTGCACGATACTGAAAATAAAGGATCTACAGAGGGAAAAGGTAGAGGAACCATTTTCATGTGAAGTTACAGACTGTGTCATAAACTTGCACATTTAGTAAGGGAAACCCTTCACTTGGTCCCAATGATCCAACTCTGAGGGACACCAGGAAGTAGTTGCCAAAAATATGGGGAATGGATAAAAGCTTTCACAGACCTTGATCAACTACTGTATCTTTATACTAATCTCAAGCAACCAAAATCTATTGTCTTTTTGTGAATTTTATGAGGCTTTTTTTTTTTATTTTTGAGATTACAATATAATTGCATCAATTATCCTTTACCCTTTGTTCCTCCCAACCCACCTATCCTTTCTAACAGATTTGATTCTCTGTTAAATTCAAACTAAGAAGCTAAGCCCAAGGAAAATGGGCACCCTGTAGTGAAGTTAAGGATTCAAACAGGGGTTATGTCCTCAGTACCTTTTCACAGTAGAAAACACTGGTAGCAAATCCAGAGCTTCCATGAAGGAGGTTGGTGGTTGGCTCTGATAAAAATAAGTATGTACATCATGCATCTAGAGTTTTTCTCAGTGAAAAAGACAGTTTACTATCTAATCTTGCTGACACAAAATCCATAGCCTAAACCTCGCCTGCACAGGAGGAACTTTCCATCAGCCTTCAGAGCCTGCCTCACTAATCAGATTAATGAAGACACAATAATCTTAATGGTGTTTAAAAAGCCTCCACCACAGAACAGACCAAAATAAACTGACGAATTACATCAGAAGAAAGAGAAGTTTTAGCCTGAAGTATCCAATAAAAATTCAAATAATGTCCTGGGAGAGAGAAAAGGGACTCCCTATGATAGAGAAATGGGGTAACCTATGAAGACAGCCCAAAAGAGTCAAAGGAGAGCTTGTGATGCTAACAAATATGATTATTCAATTTGGGGTGGGGGTTGGGCATCAACAAACATGTTGTATAGAAATTACATAGTGAATATTCTAACTGTGCAGGACATGTGCCATTCCAGCCATTCCCAACCCAGCAGGATCAGTATATGCAGATTTGGCATTGTTGATTGATATCGATGCCTCTAATAAATACATAAAGGATCACAGCTTATTAGAGCTGAGAGATCGATCACTCTAAGTTACAAAAAGATAAGGAGATGAAAAAAAAAAAGGAAAGAAAAAAACAAAGTATCAACCCTGGAAGTCTTAAATTTGCCCCAAATAATTCCAGAGTAAACAAAATAGAGAGGATACACTTACACACACACACACACACACACACACACACACACACACACACATACACACACACACACACACACACACACACACACACACACACACACATCCACACCAGGCCAAGGGGCTTGCCGAGCCTTCTCTAACTCCAGTTCCAGAGAACCAGATGCTTTCTTCTAGTCTCCTCAGGGACCAGGCATGAATCAAGGATGCACAGCCATTATGCCAGGGGAAATACTCATATACATAAAATAAAATACATTTTAAATACAGGTAGTTTTCGTAGAGCCAAAGAGGACAAGTCCCTTGACTTGAATGGTTCACCAAGGACTACATAGTAACTGAACAGAGACTCAAACTAAAGTAGGTTATTTTCCATACGCGTGAAGAAATAAAGACTAGAGAGAAAAATAATAGATTATCATTTAAAACATGAGGAATCCAAAGAGTATCTGCTCCTCGGCAGTTACATAGATAGGCACAACAGAAGCTGGGTGGAAGATTCTGAAGGAAAATTATAATAATACATATGCTGTGATATATTGTGTATAATCGAAGAAATAGAGCTTGCCTGAAGATCAGACGACAGAGTTAGCCAGAGAGGTCATGCAGTGGTGGTACATACCTTTAAATCTTAGCACTCACTCAGGAGGCAGAGGTCCATCTTAATCTCTGTGAGTTCAAGGCCAGCCTGGACTCCATGAGCTTAATTCAGTCCAAAAGAAACAGAGCCAGGCAGTGGTGACACACACCTTTAATCCCAGCACTTGGGGTCCCATGCCTCTGCTCCCAGTACTTGGAGAAGTATACACGCCTTTAATTCCAGCACCAGAAGGGTTAAGAAGAAAGTGATATGGCTGGGAAGGGAAAGGACTATAAGGTGGGAGGAGACAGGAGTTTGGGCCTTCCTTCCCTTCCATTTCAGGCTCAGACTCAGGGACATTCAGGTGGAAGATTCATGGAGACAGGATCTTCTGCTTTCAGCCTGAGGATTCAATAGTGGTGAGAAGTTTCTCTGATTTTCCAGAATTTACTCCAATATCTGACTCTGTGCTTTTATTATTAGACCAATTAGGATTCGAACAACAATGTGCAAGAACCCATCCATGGGTAGGGATGACCCAAAACAACCAAGAACCTCAGATATGACCTCTTCATTCCATACTCATCCTTTCTGAGGAATCACTTACAAAAATGGTTTGACAAATTTGTGTAGAAAACCAAGCAAAGGGACACATTGAATAAAGGAATGAGAATCCCATATAGGAGAATGGTCAAGGCAGTACTTGGTAAGCAATGCAATTGGAAACTAGAGCAGAGAAAGACAGTGTAAAAAGATGTAAGGGGTGTCTGGACTGTGTAAGTAGTTGGAAATGTCACTACTTGACAGATCTGTTAACATACTAGGACAGACAAGTATCACTGCTTGCGGGCAAAATTACACCAATTTAAAACAGAGAGAACAGTAAGAATGCGTCTTAATAAATATTACTTCTAAAATTAATGAGAATGAAAACTATCTAGCATACCTCTTAATTCTCAGTATTATTGTTTAAAGTTCTCATAAACTATAGGTTGCCTATCAAGTCAGTGGTATACTTAACAGCAATATTATCATGAGAAGTAGGAGCCTTATACAAAACTAAGTCTTTGATTATATTAACATGGTATTGAAGTATCAGTAAAATCTAAAATAGTCATGGGTTATAAACAGTATCCGAAGTAAAGTGATTGCCTCTGGAGAATTTAACTGGAGAAGAATCTAGGAAGATGGAGCCGAGATGGATGTTTCCAATAGAAGCCTTTTTTATTTGCTTTTTAAACCATGTGCACAAAATTCATTTCTCTGTGAATAAATATTATCCCTTAATGTTCTTCATTTTTAACCTACCTATTAAATCTGAAGAAGCCTGAGAAAGCTAATGTTATAGCCATTATCAGCTAATACCGTAGGGTTCATTTGTTTATAAGTGGGAAAATGTCCAAAAAAGAACTAGACCATTGTATGTATCAGAAAAAGAGTCAAAGAAAAATCAATAAAAGTGAAGGAAGAAGGTGCTGGACTGGGATCTTCTTAAATATGAATCTCCTGTTGAAATACTTGGAGTTACATATGACTGAGGGACCTTCAACAGCTTTTGTGTACTGGGGCCAAATCAAGTGTAGGAAATGTTTTGATATTTGTATTATAGATTATGTTTTTATCATTTGATTGCTTTCTTCACAGTAGATAATTTTATTTATCAATATGGTGCTTCAAATTCCAACTGTGCTACTATCCTGGTCAGAGAAGATGTCTGCCCTTCAGCTAATGTGTTGGAGAGGAAAATGTGACCTCCTATAGCCATCATAAAGTACTGGTGACTGTGGCATAATAATAGATATTCTGTCTCTCTCCCTGATTTCTGGCAAAGAGTATCCCAAGTCCCTATAATTTCCTGTGTAATGTGGGTTCTTGGAACATTTTTTCCAGTGTGATAATTCTTGGTCAGTTCCTAGACATCTGCAGGATGAGGGCCAATCATCAGAAAAATCAGTTACCAGAGGCTTTGAAGATTCAGCCCCAACCATGCCTTTAGGGGAGGGTAGCTGAAAGCTAAATGACCAATTGTTCCTATCTTATACTCTCCTTAAAAATTTTAAGCTAAAATACGTAGAGAAATTCTAAATTAGTAAACTATCCACATGCAAAGTCAGTGGTACAATTCCAAATTTTACGGGTCAGAAACTACATAGAACCTTATGGAGCATAGCCTATGCCTTTTTCATCTGATAGTCCAACTATACTCTTTATCATAAACGTATAAATTAACTTTCCCTGAATTCTGTAAAGTGTCACAAGTTAGAAAATGTAAGTTTAAAGTCTCCAACTTGGAACAAAGTGAGAAGGTAATCTGAGTGACCCAGAAGGACCTACTCTGGATGGCATTTGAAGGGTGTCAGGGAGGCTGTGGGACTTAGGCGCAGTTAAGTGTGTATTAATTCCAGGAATCCTGTGACATACTGTATCTGAAGAAATCCAATCGATGCCTAGAGACTTGAAGAACGGCTAATGCAGACCATCCCACCCTCTCCCTACACAAGTTCGGGTGTCAACCATGACATTGAGTGTATGTTAAAAAGAGGTGCCTCCATTTGATTGTAGACCACTTAAAAACACAGGGGATGATTATATCACAGGAGATAGAGTTGAGTGAATTTCTCTCAAGTATAATTACTCCACAGGGATTACCTGATTCAGACAAAACTGCCACTGCCCTTACCCTTGCTGTAACAAGTTTCTCCATGACATCTAAGACTTTCTAACACCGCATTGTGGACCTGGGGTGGGGTTTTTTGCCCTTTCTTCAGCCAGAATACACTTGAAGTATTCTTCTTAGTCATCATTGTATCAACAACACCGGGGAAGGCTTGAGAATATAATAAATACTCATTGAATAGAGAAATTAATTAGCAACCTAATACCAGAGGAAAGGTCTTATTATTATGAAGTGCTCGTGGCCTATTCTCCCAATAACAAAGTTAGTATTTTAATTTTATTATTAAAAATGTTGCAAATTAGAAAAAAAAAAACAGGATTTTCAGTTTAAGTTAATTATTAAATCACAATTTTGCCACATGGTGGCTCTGCTGTTAGTTGCAAAATTCTCCCAAGTGTCTCCAAACATTCTTAGGCCCGGCTTTCAATCAGGAAATAAGTGGCCATGGATACCAAATATCAGTAACATAGGGATAATTCACAAGCTCAGATAACTTGAGCCTCCAAATAGTTCAGATGCATTTTAGTACAATTTAAAGACCCATAGATTCCTTTTCTGCTAACACATTGCAAATCAATGTAGAAGTTCACTGCATGTTAGATACAGCCTAAAATAATTGTCAGCCAGATGTCTTGCTTTAGATATAAAAATAGAACCAACCCAGGGAACATTTATTTACTTTTTTCTCAAAAATCAAGGTTTGTATTATTTTTTCCCACCTGGTGATTGGAGAATTTAATTCTCTGTGCTAAAATACTTAGAAGGAATTCAAAATCTAAAAGATGCTTGACTAGTCATTTCAAACTGTCACATAAAATGATGGAAAAATACGATGTAAAATGTGTTCAAAAATTCTTGTTGTATTTGGAATACATGTGATGTACATACAGCCAAATGTTTATGATGATACCACTTTCCAAAACCTTGACTTCACATTCAAAACACAGTCATTTGTACAAAGTAAAAACATCAAGTATTAAGGTACAAAATTGGGAAAGGGGACCTTAATAGCTATACTACTAAAATTCCCTTGTTCTACCCTGAGAAAACTTCAGAAACTTGGGATACATGAAGGCCTATAAATTATTACAACAGGGCTTTGATGCCAGGTGTTTCTTCATCGAGTTTGTTCCAAACAAAAATCTAGAAAACAAATTTTTCTCAATATAAGGGACTACAAATAAATTTTTATTGCTGTTTATTTGATAAAAATTGTTGAGGCTCTATTGGAAGAATATTTCATATCAATGCAAAAATTCATGGACTGACTTTGCAAAGAACAATATATCAATGTTTTTTTCCTGACTATAGGCAAAAATGAAGACTGTGATAAGAAATAAAGAACAGAAATTCTAATAATATGAATATTAGTGAAACATTGACTCAAGGCACCCTATTATTAATTATTGTTACCAAAGCTGCCAAGGAAGTCATTACTGAATTCCCTGCTAGTACAAATACCATGATGTACATATTTCTTTATAATATATAAGCCCTAAATTACTCAGAAGTCACTCATGTTGTAAATTATCACAGGAGTGGTTAGATTCCCCAAATATCCAGCTAAATGTTCTGTCTAGATGAGTGAAGGACCCTTGTTCAATACACAAGCCACCAAGCTTACCTTTTGCAAATTGACAGAATGAAAAAACATCATGTGTAAAGCATAGAACAATTTTTTTCAACCAACAAGCATCAACTCAATAGCATCAAATAAATAAGCAAAACCAAGAGGCTTGCTTATGTCAAATTCAATGTTGCTATAATGTATTAATATATATGGATGCAGAGATTTTATTTTTAAATACTCTAGAAAAAATAATAATGCATGTATTTTGAAAGAAGGTAAGGATAAACAAAATTTCACAATCTTGATCATTATGGAGGTTGATGATTATTATAAGGTTCATTATATTTATATTTTATATTCTTATAAATGTATAAGCAGCCATAATTATATAATAAAAATATTTATTATATTTTTCTACATTTATATGTAGAAATTTTCCACCAAAAATGAATATTTATTAAGGTCGTGGTTAGTTTCAGAAGTTTCCCAACTTTAAAAGTGATTTACAATCAATTGTTGATATTTCTCTATTCTCAAAATTAGTTTATGCTATCTCTCTACAGAAAGTTGTAGGCAAGAATACAAGTCACAAAAAGGTGCCTGTAGTGGAGATCAAGTACTGTCACCTTGACCTCGAGGTGTGGCTTTTAGATCTCGAAGGCCCAGTATTAGGGGCATGGTTGAAGAGCGGCGGAAGATGTTGTGCACATAGGCCGCAATCTCCTCTGCTTTCTGTTCTTTCTCATGCTTAGTGGATGGAGGCCCTGACCCAATGAGCTTCAGTGTGTGGATCAGTTCAGCTTTCAGGGAACCGCCCAACTCTTCAACGCCTTGTATCAGTGGGGTTTTTTCCTGAACCCCCTAAATAAATATATGCTTCTTTATGTGGCTGGTGATTTGCGTTAATAGGTGTCCCTCTGCTACCACACATAAGTATCTACAGGCAGAAGATATACCAAGCAACCTTGTAAGGTTTTCATTCTTTTGATATTTCCTCTTACTAGAAAGATATTGAGAGATCATTTTAATAGTCTGACTTTGAATTTTTTCATGTGTTTACCTAAGCCCTAGATGACCGCTCATAACTATATGTAAGCAGGCAAGTTTTAATGAAATGCTTGAAGTAGGCAGGAGGAACCAAGAGTATTCCCAAGACTTGTTGATGATCTGATAAACAACAGAATATAGTTGAAAATGTAGAGGGGCATCTGGGTATTGGAAGTGATGTTGGTACAGGCAATAACACCTGGCACTCTACAATATTACTTTGTAAAATACAGATCAATCCATACTAGAGAAAACAACTTCTAAACTAGAATAAAAACTATTAACAGTGTATGGTATGTAATACGCAGCCATAATACTGAAAATTTAGCAGAAACAGAATACTACGAAATTTTAAATATTAGTAAATTCTGACTTTTCCTTGGTCATATTGGCGACTTTTGATGGGTGTTTACTCTGGTACACACTCATAACCAGCAAATCTACATAGAATTAAAGGAAAACTTAAGTTTATAGATTTCCTGATCCACACTGAACAAATGTAGCTTATTCTTACTCACAAATCTTGGAAATTGTTATGAACAAAACCCTTAAAGGTTCAGAGGCAGGTCTGTGGGTTCCATTTTACAGTTGAGCACACATGAGATTCTGAGATGCCTAGCTGAAATCAATTTCCAATTCAGAATATCAACTGGCATATATAATAAATACATTATTTTCTAAAATTATTCCAGAAAATGTTTTGAATTCATCAAATTTAACTTCTAGAATGCATAATCCAAATTTGCTTATATCTAGTCACTATGCAATTTTTACATATCAATTTTGATTAAACTATGCTTGGCTGTGTTGTCTTCCAAAGCTACATACAAAGAGAGCCCAACCCTCACACCTCTTTAGGCCATCTGAATACAAATATAGTTATATGAGGGGTTTTTCCCATAGTCATTTTATCATCTTCTGTTCTTAAATTCACAATATGTTTTGAATCCTATGATCATAAAGTTGGACTTTGGGAATGAAGACATAGTTCATCAGTTAGGAGTATGCTGCATTACCAAATGGTCAGCCCTGAAATCATATATATTGGTAGCATTATATGAACTGAAGAGATTATATTTAAGAATATATTGTATTCATATATATATATATATATATATATAGGAATATATATGCGTAAAAATTAAGAGGTTGTGGGTTTGTAGGAATGTAGGAAGAGCTATTCAGAAGGGTTTGGTAGAGGAAATGAAAGAGAATATTGCTATGATCGAAGTATATTATCATAAAATAAAAATGTAAACACACAAAAATGTGCGCAATACCTTTGCAGAGGATTGAGTTTAGTTCCCAGCATACATGTCAGGGAGCTCAAAGCTCCAAGGAATCCAGTGCCCTCTTCTGGGCTCCATGGGCACCTGCACTCAAGTGCACTAAAAACACACACACACATAATAAAAATAAATTAAATAATAAAACAATCTGTGCTAGACAGTTAATACTTGGAATCTCAACAATTGGGAGGCTGAGGAAAGAGAATTTGAGCTCAAGAAAAACCTAAACTACATACACAGTAAGATCCTGCCTCACACACAAATAAAATATAAAATGAGATACACATTTTTTTTGGAACTTAAAGTCTCATGAGATTGAAGAAATTATGAGTAGTAAATCCAAACCTAATTCTAATATGTCCAACTTCTGATCTTAGTTCTAAAATTTAACCAATAAAGCCACTGATGGCTTCAGTATTCTCCAGATTGCTGAGCCTGTAAAGCTGCAGAGGGGTGAGCTGGATCCGTGGTTAAGAATGCTTGCTGTTCTTCCAGAGGACCAGAGTTTTGTTCCCAGAACCCAGTTATGCAAGTCACAACCACAACTACCTTAGCTCCAGCTCCAGGGCACCTGATTCCCTATTCTGGCTTTTGTGGATGACTGCATTTGTGTACCCACACATACATACAGGTGCACATGTATGCTTGTAATTTTTTAAGAAGAAAGAACAACCCTTAAAGATAAAACTAAGGATCCATCTTTAATCTCATTATTTCATGCCTCTATTTCTAACCTGTTTGTTAAATCATCTTTGTTTTATCTAAAATACATGCAGAATTCAACTGCTTCTGCTACCACACTGGCCCAAGACCACCACCTCTCTCCTTGACTTGTGAAAGCCTCCATATCGGCTTCCATCTGACCCCTGTTGCAATGACAGGACCAAGAAGGGTCATCTTAGCCAGTATGGGTTATAGTAACAAAATGTCACATGCAGTATAAACAACAGGCTTCCATTTCTCACAGTTCAGATCTGATTTTTAGATGGAGCCTTAATAATGTTATGGAGACAGATTCCTTCCCTCGATCCTGACATTGCCTAGAGCAGAGGGAACAGAAACAAGTGCATCCATGCCTTTTCTCATCTTTATAATCCCATGAACCTCATCCTGAGTGCTCCAACTTCATGATTTTATAAGACTCCGTGTCTAAATTCTGTGACATTGGAGACAGGGGCTTCAATATATAAACTTGAAAAGGAAGAAAGCTTTCCATCCAAACAAGTAATCCTTTAATAAATAGCCTGTTTAATACATCCATTCTGGGGTGTGGGGGGAGCTCCATGATTCCAGGGTAAAAGCTAACATTCTTACAAGAGTATAAACATCTGTTGATAATCCAGTACCTAGGGCCTCTGTGGCTTTATCTCTAATTCTCTAGAGCTGCAATCTCCACTCTAGATTGACTGTCCTTCTTGAAGACCATCACATACATGCTCTGCTTCAACTCCAAGGCTTTGCCCTAGACAATATTTACCCTCTTTAAGCTGAACAAGCCATCTCTTTCTTCACTTTGCTGAAGCCATTTCCATGTGTCCTTAACCATCCTTTCTAAAATTGTATCTATTTTCTTACACACCCAACCATCCTTATACTTTTCTTCCTTCCATAGTCATGTTAGTGGCATTCACCTTCCTGTGACAAAATACCTCCACAGCACAATTTTTAAGAGAAAATGTTTACTTTGATCCACATTTTCAAAGGGTCTCAGACCATCTGGTGAGGGAAGGCATGGTGAACTTTGTGGCAGGGAACCCTGTGGCAGAGGTTCATATCAGGACAGACTAGAAAAAGAGTGGCGTTTTCTGCAACCCTCAGGTTCCCACCCCCTATCCTTTTGCATCCACACCTCCCTCCCAGTTTACCTAGGAGATCTTAACCATTTGCCCTTCCTGGAGCAATTGATATGTATCCCTCTTAGGGCCCTCCTCTCTACCTAGCTTCTCTTGGGTTGCCAAGTTGGGGGAGAGACAGACAGGGTGAGCAATAAAAGAGATATCTTGACAGAGTGAGCTATCATAGGTCTGGGGAGAAAGCTGGTGCTAGGGAAATCCACAGGAACCCACAAGAAGGTTCCAGATAAGACTCCTAGAAATGTTAGAGACGGTACCTGTTCCCCTGTAGTCAGACTGGTGACTTTCCTAATTGTCCTTATAGAACCTACACCCAATGACTGCTAGAAGCAGATGCAGACACCCACAGCCAAGCATTTGGCCAAACCCCTAGAGTTCAGTTGAAGAGAGGGAGGGGGGACTAGAGGAGCAAGGTGGGGGCAGGGGGCAGGGGCATGATGGAGAAAACTACAGGGACAGGTGACTGGAGCTAATGGGAACTCATGAACTCTGAACTGACAGATGGAGAGCCTGCATGGGACGGACCAGGCTCCCTGAGCGAGGTAGATCAAGCTGTTAGTGAGCACCCTGGCTATGGGACCAGAATTATTCTGGTTACATGAACAGGCTTTTGTGAGCCCACTCCCTGGATGGGATGCTTTGCTCAGCCTTGATGGAGGGAGAAAGGGATGGTCCTGCCTCAGCATGGTGTGTTAGCCTGTGCTGGTTACTACAGGGAGGACTTGTCCCCTTTGAGGAGTGGGGGGGGGGGTTGGAGGGAGTTGGGGGAGGGAGAAGAGAAAGGTGGGAGTGGGTGGGGGTGGAGGGAGTTGGGGGGAGGGAATGAGGAGGGTGGGGAAACAGTGGAGGGTATGTAAAAGGGGAAATAAAAACTTCTTTAAAAAAAGAAATAAATAAATAAGAGTGGACAAAACTAGAAGCTGGGATATAGTCTTCAAGGGCCTAAATCTAGTAATCTCCTTTATAAAACAAGTCTCAATTCTTAAAGATTCCATAGTGACACTGATCAGGGATCTAGTACTCAAAATATGAGCCTATAGAGGCATTTCAGATTCAAAACATAGCATGACTAATACCCTTACCTATGTTTACCCTGAAATTATCTGTTTCATTCATTTAAAAATTCAAGTTTCATACAGCTTAGACCTTTATTTTACATGCTGATGCCCACATATTTGGAACAGTGTCTAGCACATAATGATATTCAGACATGGTTGCTAAATTGATGAAATGCTTGAAACCAGGTACCCTGAAGATGTCTTATTTCAATCTTCACACCTTTATATTTGGGAATCTGGTCTCATGTTGGTCTGAAAGCTGGCGTTATATCTAGCCACTTAATTTATTTGGTCAATCTAAACAAAATATAGTTAGCTATTCAAAGTAATGTAAGCACAATAAAAAAGTGTTTCTATAGATGACACCATGTCTTATAATTGCATAAATCATAAGTCTAAGATGCAATTTAAGTTGTCAGGTAGTTTATAGTAACTCCTCTCTGTGGTACTATTGCAAAGGAAGTTTCTAAGTACATAATGGGGCACAATTTTGCCTGTGTTGAAAGTCAAGACAGAAATAATCAGCCGGCTTCAGTCAATAAATAAGAGAAAATAAACTTTGATATACATACCGGAAAATTAGTATTTTTTACTAATTAATCAGTGCTATAATATAGCATTGTTTTTCTGTTGGGTGACTACTTAGAATCTTTAGGATAATTTGCATAGCCTTGGGTGGCTTCAGATTGTTCTTTCCATTTTGGGACTTTTCAACTAGCCTCATTGATAATTTCCCTCTTGAAGAACGTTGTCACCTTGAACTAGGACAAACCCAGAGGCATGACAACTAAAGGGCTGGTACTAAAGAAGGGACCACTCAGTGCCTCCTACAAGAGTGACAAGGATGCCTCTGAGAAATAGACAGTACTCAACATTAAGGGGAAATGGCAATTTTAGAACTCAGGAACGAAACATGAGATCAGATCCATGGAGCAAGACAAAATGGGAAATCAAGATATCAAAAAAAAAAAAAAAAAAGTGCTCGGAAATTAAGGACCAGATGTGTAATACAAGACAATGATACATACATAAATAACCGAAGAACATTTGTCCCATGAGAAGCAACATGGGATAATTATTTGCCCTGCCTCCTTTGTGTTTCTGTCACAAGGGTATGAGGCACATGGACAAGTGAACGGCCCTGTGCAGCTGTTAGCTAAGAAAGATGTCTTCATATCGATTTCCCAGTGAGAAGGAGGAAGGGTGAGCAGGAAAATCAGAAGCTTTCAATGCAGAGAAATGAGAAAGAAGCTATAAATATGATTCCCTTTAGGCTTTTTTGAGACATGCAAGTTGTGAAGTCCCATTTGGGATGTTAGATAATAAAGACTCGGCATTATCCTTCTGTACTGTGCTGAGTTGAATATTTAAAAGCATATTTACTATTCCTGTGAAACTTACAGTTTAACCATGAAGACGAGATGTCCCCAGGAAGAGTGAAGACCTGATAATCATTTGATTTTCTTCCACCTTTTCTACACATCATTAGAAAGTGCTTCCCTTGAATTTATTGCCAATCTCACTAATAGACAAAATCTCTAGACTCAGCAAGGTGGTTGTAAGAGTACAATCACACATATTGTTCTTTCTAGAGACTCGGACTCTCCCAACTTGCTAGCACTCTGGTACTGACTCTCCTTGGGACCTGGTGGTGGTAGACAGAGGAACAATAAGTAATCCAGGTACAATTGTGTGGCTTTGTCTTGAAAGCCACAGATGGCTTTATCTGCTCCCCCACCCAAGGACAGAGGAATGGAACCGACTTTTCCCATCCCCTCAGGACCGTATGTCAGAGCCTAATGATGGCAAATGGGGATAATAAAGAACTAGCTTCCAAAGAGAGAGTAACATGGTGATTTTAACCACAGTAAATCATGTACAAGTATAAGAAGTTATCATTAAGCTATGTATAATTAATACATATTACCAAAAATACATAATGAAATACTTCAGCAAATGTTATAATATAAAAAAAAACTACTGTTACATAATAATCTTATAGTATGGCTATTGTGTTTACTGACTAAATATATTATGGATCTAAAATGTGTCAGGCACTATTGTGTTAAAATAACTGAGAGACAGAAAGTGACCTCTTGGAGGTCACAACTCAGTATCCGACACCTCCATTCTCTCTCGAGAGAGCACTTGATATTCTTGGTTCCTTTTTAGTGAGTTCCTTAAATATACTCGTCCATCAAAGATATACTCTCTCTGTAGCCACACCCATGAAGAGAACTTAATTTTTCCATGCCTCAGTAGATGATCTTACACCCACCTACATATGGGCAGCATTAAGTGGACTCAGTGGGTTTACAGAGAGAGGGTGAGGGGAGAGAGAGAGAGAGAGAATTGAACCAAGAAGGGTCAGAAGGGTTGGGGAAGAATTGGAGGGTAGATTTGATCCAAATGCAATGTATGTATGTATATGTATGACGTTCTCAAAAGGAAAGAAAAGAATAACCTTTTTCGTCCCCTTGAATCAGAATTTTGGGGAATGGAAAAGGAAATGTTTTTGATAAGCTGTCTGAATGTTTTAGATATAGTTATAACGTATAAATTCAAGGCAATCACTACACTGTTGATAGCATGATTTAACTCAAGGCAGTGGCCTATGCCCCCGTGCCTGTGGCCTCTGTGGTTATCAAGGTTGGCATTGACCAAATTCTTCAGCCTTGGATAATATCAAAGTGGCCCCTAATTGAGATGCACCCAATTTATGTAATATAAACAAAGCAAATATTTTAAAGAATAACACTATTTATATAAAATGACAAACTCCAGTTCATGTGTTATGCTTTGCTTTAGAGTAGAGAAACAATGGGCATTAGTTATTAGATACAGTCCATAGAATTAAAACATTAATTTTAGGTAGAAAATGGAGGAGGTGAAGATAGAAGAACTTTTCCCACTGAGTGTTATATAAAAAACTGCTCGTTGGAGTAGTTTTTAGTTTCAGACTGTTAATGCAGTCAATATTTATTATTAAAAACCATCATCCACACATGTAACAGATAATATTTGTTTGACTTAATGTGATATACACTGAGGTGAGCATGCCTTTAGATATTCAGATGACACAGGGGTGAGGCTGTGGCCCAGGTCCCTAGTTCAATCCCCAGTACCAAGACCAAAGACAAAAATATAACTTAATATTCAAAATATGCCCACGAAGTAATTCTACGATCATGTCCATTTTGCAGGTGAGAAAATTGAGGCCCAGTGAAGGCTAGAGAACTAATCAAGGTAAGGGCAGCTGGCAAATTTAGAAGGATTCCTGTTCTTAATCAGGAGACGAGTTGATGCCCCTTTCTTCCTCTAAGACAAAGGAAACTCAGGGTCCCAATCTAGAGTGTGTGTGTGTGTGTGTGTGTGTGTGTGTGTGTGTGTGTGTGTGTGTATGTGTGTGTGCTTGCATGCCTGCATGCTTGCATGTGTGCGCCCTGTACAGCCTCACTACCTCTGTCTACCTTATTTTCACCAGATTCAGTGAGCCTAGCAGTGCCATTGGAGAGGAACTGGGGGAGGGGGGTGTGCAGCAATGTAGGACAGATTTGGTTCTTCCTCTTCCTAGCTATTTACTCTGGAACCTTGAGCTCATGACCTCTTTGAGTCCCAGGTCCTTCATGCTTGAAATATAGATTACAGTTGGACCTGCAGCACACTCCTATTGTTGAAAGAGAAAGCCCCCCCCCCCCGGAGAGATGGCTAAGTGTTTAAGGACACTGGCTACTCCTCCAGAGGTCCCCAGGTTCAATTCCCAGCACCCACATTGCAGCTCTTAATTGTCTGTAACTCCAGAGGATCTGGCACTCTCACACAGACATACATGCTGGTAAAAAACACCAGTGCACATAAAATAAAATAAAAATCTTTACCAAAAAGAGAGAGAAAGAAAGAAGGTAACCTAGTCATTTTAAGGACTTAGGAAGCACTCAATAAATATTATTAGTGTAATAAATAGAGGCAACGTCAATAAACTATGAACAAAATGATCTTTGGGTTCTAACACTAGCACTAAAAATGGTTTATTTTTCTTCTGATAAAAAAAAAAAAAGGCCCAGCCCAGACACCAAAACAAGCCCAGTCATAAGCCATTAAACCAATTATATCTTTTGTGGGAAAATCAGCAAAGTCATTAGACCTATTAATTTGTGTGTTATTAGTCATCCTTCCTATTGTAAAGCCAATGTAGTCCAGCGTGCTGAGACACCTTGCATAATATAATCACTGTGACTCCAAGAGGTCAAACAGGCATGCTCTTTAATGTAGTTTGTGAAAAGCTCAATAATTCATTTTATAAATTTCAGCTCAAAGCCTACAATGAGGTTAAGAAAAATTGACATTAGATCGGTGAACTTAACGTCAAGCTCTAGAAAAACTCTGGGACGCACATGTTTGGCGATTCAGCAGATGCAGACAGTACAGACATTGCCAAATTGTAAAACAAGACTTGGAAATCACGGAAAATGTTGCTAGTTATTGATTACGTTGACCATTCACTTCCTATTGAGCCACCCAAAAAGAATCATTCATTTTCCAGCAGAGCCTGCTCATTTGCAAGATAAAAGGGAGCCAGCTCTGCACATGCCCATAGTGTTCCTCACCACTGGGGGCAGCTTTACATAAGACTGCATTCACTGAAACTGAAGCAACAGTCGGAGCAGCTTTCAGAATGACAGTCTGCAGGAGTGAGCTGAGCGTGTGCGCGGAACCCGGCTCTCCTGCCTTCTGGGCTCCAACACAGCTCCGTGGCTGAACTGGGTGCTCACCGCCACCGGACCGCTGGGCTATGGAATACAGATGTGGCAGTTCAGGTAGCCCTACATTGCCTAGAGGAATACATCATGGATTTTGAGAAGAAATTGTAGAGGCCAGTTTTTTTTTTTTTAAACACACACACACACACACACACACACACACTCACTATAAAGATGCAAAAACGTAATATCCATGAAGATCCTATTACCTAGGAAGACTCGGATGTTTTGCTGCGAATGCGGTGTTGGGATTTATTTGTTCTTGGAGTGTTCTGCATGGCTGGTAAAGAATAATGTTCCAAAATCGGTCCATCTCCCAAGGGGTCCAATTTTTCTTCTTGGGTGTCAGCAAGCCCTGACTCACTACACTGCAGCTGACAAGGCTGTCATGCAGGCGGCCCCTAAGCCAAAGCAAAAGACCTAAGGACGGCCTTTGAACAATACAAAGGATGGGTATGTTTTGACATCTTTCTTCTTTCCTTCTTAAAAAAAAAAAATTGGAAAAAATCTCCTAAGTCTATGTAATAATTCTGTTTCAATTGTTTTAAAGATTATCATTCTCTGGTCTAAGACTATAAGTTCGATAATCAATGGACATATTTCCTTGTTTAACTATTAGAAAGATACAGTAGCCTTATATTACAAAGATGATATTTGGTGTTAAATGTTTTCTAAATGTTTACATTTCTGAATATGGAGGTTGATGGCCAGTTTTGCTTGATTTTTTAAAAATGCATTCTTTTTGGGGGGATAACTTTTCTAAGTTGTTTTTATTTCCAGGTTTCAATGTAATTAGGCTACTGCGCGGATCAGCTGTAGCAGTGGTATTAGCCCCCACTGTGTTACTGACAATGCTTTCTTCCGCTGAACGAGGATGCCCTAAGGGTTGTAGGTGCGAAGGCAAAATGGTCTACTGTGAATCTCAGAAACTGCAGGAGATCCCCTCAAGCATATCAGCCGGTTGCTTGGGTTTATCCCTTCGCTACAACAGCCTCCAAAAACTTAAGTATAATCAATTTAAAGGGCTCAATCAGCTCACCTGGCTCTACCTTGACCACAACCATATCAGCAATATTGACGAGAATGCTTTCAATGGGATACGCAGACTCAAAGAGTTGATTCTGAGTTCCAACAGAATCTCTTATTTTCTTAACAACACCTTCAGACCTGTGACCAATTTACGGAACTTGGATCTGTCCTATAATCAGCTCCATTCTCTGGGATCTGAACAGTTCCGGGGCTTGAGGAAGCTGCTTAGTTTACACCTCCGCTCCAACTCCCTGAGAACCATCCCAGTGCGGATCTTCCAAGACTGTCGCAACCTGGAACTTCTGGACCTGGGGTATAACAGGATCCGAAGTTTAGCCAGGAATGTCTTTGCTGGCATGATCAGACTCAAAGAACTTCACCTGGAGCACAATCAATTTTCCAAGCTCAACCTGGCCCTTTTCCCAAGGTTGGTGAGCCTTCAGAACTTGTACATGCAGTGGAATAAAATCAGTGTCATAGGGCAAACCATGTCCTGGACTTGGAGTTCCTTACAGAGGCTTGACCTGTCTGGGAATGAGATCGAAGCCTTCAGTGGACCTAGTGTCTTCCAGTGCGTCCCCAATCTGCAGCGCCTCAACCTGGATTCCAACAAGCTCACATTTATTGGTCAAGAGATTCTGGATTCTTGGATCTCTCTCAATGACATCAGTCTTGCCGGGAATATATGGGAATGCAGCAGGAATATCTGTTCCCTGGTAAACTGGCTGAAAAGTTTTAAAGGGCTGAGAGAGAACACGATCATCTGCGCTAGTCCCAAAGAGCTGCAGGGGGTCAACGTGATCGACGCAGTGAAGAACTACAGCATCTGTGGCAAAAGTACCACCGAGAGGTTTGACCTGGCCAGGGCGCTCCCCAAGCCCACGTTTAAGCCCAAGCTCCCCAGGCCGAAGCATGAGAGCAAGCCTCCGCTGCCCCCCACTGTGGGAGCTACCGAGCCCAGCCCAGAGACAGATGTTGACACTGAGCACATCTCCTTCCATAAGATCATCGCGGGTAGCGTAGCGCTTTTCCTGTCGGTGCTGGTCATCCTCTTGGTCATGTACGTGTCCTGGAAGCGGTACCCAGCCAGCATGAAGCAGCTGCAGCAGCGCTCTCTCATGCGAAGGCACCGGAAGAAGAAAAGGCAGTCGCTCAAGCAAATGACTCCCGGCACCCAGGAATTTTATGTAGATTATAAACCCACCAACACGGAGACCAGCGAGATGCTACTGAACGGAACGGGTCCCTGCACCTATAGCAAATCGGGCTCCAGGGAATGTGAGGTATGAACCGTTGCGATTTAAAAACCAAAACAAAATACAGAGAGAGCGCTCTTAAAAGCTGGGGAAATAAATAGTGGTGCTTTATTGAACTCTGCTGACTATCAAGGGAACGCGGTGCCCCTCCCCTCCCCCTCCCTCTCACTGTGCTGGCAAGGGCCGTCCCTGTCTCTGAGAGTGTGCTCATAATACTGGTCATTTTCCTCTCATAAATAATCAACCCATTGAAATTTAAATACCACAATCAATGTGAAGCTGGAACTCTGGTTTAACACCAGGCCAATTCTATAAGACCCTTTATGGATCCTATTAACATCACATTTGTTTCCAGGGGGGGAAAAAACCAAACAACCAAACAAAAAACTTCCCCTGAGTGATCCCCACACCTGCTCCTATTCTCGACCTGGGTGAGACAATCTTCAGCTTTGGGTGTTTTGCAGTTCATTGGCAAATCCAGAGGCAGGGAAAGAGGAGGGATTCTGGGACCTTGGAGAGTTGATTGAATCTGAGGGGATGACTTGATTATGGCACACGGTAGAGACTGGGAAGGAGAAACAATGCCTGCCTTTCAAAGAAAATCCCAGAAAACTATCCCAGGGGGTGGTGGGTTAAAGCGGGTCCCTGGGCAGTTTCCGGGGATTCAGATATTTCGAGGCATGCACAGGGACATGTGTCAAAGGGTTAAAACACATGACTGCAAGACACAAGGGGACAGTGGAAATTCCAAGTTTGAGACTTACAGCCTTATCTTGTGAGTCCCTATCCCTGTAAAATCAGGGTTCACTGTCAATTTCCTCCAGCCGATGTGATTTCTAAATATGTTGATCCGTTACACAACCAAACCATTAAATAGGCACATCCAAGGAAGCTGACTGTCCGCTGGAAATAAGGGAGTCCACACACAAGGTTTGCTGGTGGAAAGCACCTTCTCACACTCATGTGGCTGGGACCTTCCCAGGATATGTCTCTTCGCAGCTTGTTTGCCAAGACCCTCCTGTAGCTAATTGCATCCTGAGCTCTGTGCTGTCCTGTTCAGGGTTTATGAGGGTGTCCTGTAGTGTCCTGTGATGTGTTCTGCACACACAAGACCCCTAATGACTGGCACTTCATTCAGATGTCTGAACATGCTTCTCCAACAGCATCCCCGAAAAGGATGCATAAAATCAACCCTGGAGGGAGAAGGACCTACACTGTGACAGTTCACCTTTCCTTTGCTGTTGTTGACATCACTGTGTCCCTGTGTTCGTCTGTATTGTAACCCATCCATCAGTACAATTCTGTACACAACCGGCTTGGCAGCCTGCAAGCTGCATGCATGTGTTTATGTCATTGGTGAAAGTCTATTGACTGCAGCACGGATACCACACCCTCTGTGTTTATGAGGCTTTGGAAGAAAATATATGTATTCTGTCATCCTTCTTTGTCCTCTCTCTCAGGTGAAGAGTTTTAGTCTGGAAGTAGACCATAATGATTTTCACATTAAGGATGGTTCACCTTATGACGGCCCAGGCCTTATATCTTTGACTACATCCTACTTTTTCAAGACAGTTGCTGCAAAATAATAGTAATGAATAATAACAGGAAAGAAAAAAAAATGAATGGCTGTGTCTTACTCAGATTTTTATAGAGTATGGAGGGCGTCCATAGGCTGGAAGGGAAGAGCTAGACAAGTCAACATAAAATATAATAGCAAAGAGTCCAGATTATTAAAACCATACTTCTAATAGCAATAAGGAAAGGCAGCATTTCCAGTGGATTTCTCAAGGTACTTGGATGAGGCCAGGTACCAGCTCAGAGAAGCACCCTGAGCTCTGTGTATATGTTGACCCATGGCTAACCATTGAGTATACATTTATTAGTGACAAATGGCCACAGAGCCCCAGTGGATTAATAAATGCAGATACATCTTACAGTATCATAAACTGGGGGACTGAACCGAGAAGGTTTTGTAATTTTATATTTTTCTATATTGTCAGTAAATACCTATTCTGTCTAATTTTTTTTTCCTTTTGGGCAGCCTCATTTTTATCTGTTGGATGAAGATGACTGTATTAATTAAATGCACTGTTGAAGTGAGGGGGAAAAGCCCATTTCTATTCCTTTTACTTAACTCTCTGCCTTATTTATCACGGGAAACAGCTGCATCTAGCCAAGGCAAACTGGAAGTGATGTATTTTTTAATGTTTTTCAAATTATTAATACTGTGATGCCACTGAGATATACAAAACATGGTTTTGCTGTACCAAAAAGTATTTCTAAGATTCAAAACCACTTGGCACATAAAGACTGATGGAGGATTGAACAAATGAGCAACATTTTGAAGGTTGTTCATTTTTAATGCCTCACTTTACTTAGAGATTTACTGACTGATAAGAAGCCAAATGAAATGCCTTCCAAGTGACAAACACCTTTTGATTCAGGGCATGAAATTGCAAGGGGAAAAGTGTTAAAGACAGGTCCCTCTGTTAGAAAGGACACTTTTACAGCTGTCACAATGTCCTAAGAAACAATCTGTGACTCCTATGGTTAGAGTTGTTCTTTTAACATTGTATCCCATGAGACAGCCAGCTGGCAAGCTGATCCAAAGTTTCTATCCTTGTGTCCGCCAGGTAGCACTTCCACACCGTATTCCATGGACCTATTTTTATAAGTATTTAAAATGTATTTCATATTGGGGAAGAATCCTTGTTATTCATTTTTTCTCTAAGGGGACAAAAATCGATGTGAGCGCCCTGACCTGTTGCACAGCTCTGTGGAGACCCATGGATACAGAAGCAAGTCTCAATACCTTTAGCGCTTTCTCAAAACAGAGAGTAAATGGAGTTTAGTCTTCGGAACTCAATGTTTGTGGTTTGTGATTTGTGTTTGCTTTTCATTTCCGTATTAACCTCGAGACGCAAGATATAGAAGCAGCAGCAGAGGCAGTGCTCTGAGCCAGGGACTTTTAAGCAATATTATGCAAGATACATTCATTTTAAGTGACTTTGCACCTTTCAAGGATGTTGACATGACATCTTCCCAAAGATTTTCAACCTTTAAAAAAAAAAAAAAAACCGTTTGGTGAATCAACTACCTAGGTAGAAGCTGGCAATGCAGATTTCTATAGAGTAGCACTGACCTCTAGTGGCTGATTTGAATAAGCACAGCTGCTCAAATATTTTAGTTTTCTTTCATGAGTTTATTGGCAACATAGGTTACTCTACTTTGTGCATCATACTTAACACTAGCTTTCCTGTGAAGTATAATCATCACCCATATTATTAAAGTTATGAATGCGTACTCATTTTCTCAGTGGCAACAGAAAGAAAAGCCATAAAAAACTGGTATTGAGGGCTAGAAATAAATGCCCGAAGACACAAAGTAAACAGTAATGCAAAAAAAAAAAAAAAAAAAAAGATAAGTGCTTTAAGTATCTGTATTAATCGATATTAGAGAAAATAGTCTGTAATATTTTCTTTTAAATTATTAGTTTTCATTGCTCAAATTTGGAAATATGATTTAACTTAGGCTGGGGAAACAGATGCCCATATCAATGTTTAGAAAACCAAGATCAATATTTGCTGGTCAGTAGATAGATATATCAGGCTATCCAGAGAAAGAGACCTCCTCTTTGGGCAGGAGAAGTGCTCTCCAGTTTGCTGATCATGTCAGTGACCTGTGCTTCCCCCCCACCCCGGGGGGAGGGGGGGCTTTCTCTTGCTCCTTCCTTTGCTGCCAGCTAAACAGTGGTGCTATTAGGCTCGCTGACAAGGATGGTACAGTCTAAGAGGCGATGATTCATGGATAATGAAATTATGCTCTCCTTCTGGGGAAGAATGCAGCGTCACATTCACAGCTTTGGCAAGGGATGTTGGGATGCTGTAGGTGCACTGAGTGTCTCTTCCTTTGACATTTACCAATGTGAGAACACAAATTGCTTATTTAAAATGTGGGTTAGGCAAGCATTGCATAGGAGTGCTAGCCCAGTGAGCTAAAGAGTGAGAGCACGATGCACAACAAATGAGAACCAAGCCATGAGAAATGAAAAATTCAAAAGCCAAGGGGTTTCTCTCTCTCTCTCATTCTCTCTCTCTCTTTCCTGGGTTCTCACTAGGATCCAGATCTGTGGCAAATCCCAGGCAACTCACAATTCTTATATTCTCTTTGCTACATATATTAAAAATAAGGGGCATTTAGGACAAACCATGTGCAGGAAAAATACTATCAGCAAAGTTGAATAGCAAACATCATAAGAGAAACAGGCTAATGTATAATAAATAGTGTGTGGCAAATGGCTCTTATACACTAATTAAAAGTCACCGTGTCCATAGACACAACAGTTGAATGGACTGGACATGAATTTTCTTAAACTCCAAAATCATTCATGATTTTGAGTAATTGAATATATTATAATAAAAATGCTACAAAAAGGAAACTAAAAGTTGACTATATTTCACATGAGGAAAAACAGCACAGCTGTGCATAGCAGAACAGAGAGCTTAGAAATTCAGACCTACTTGCATTTTTCTCTAACATTTGCTACATTAACTCAGCTATGTTTCTCAGCTTTCCAAAATTGCCCACTCATAGACAAGTTTACACTAAGGACTGCTCACGGTTTTGGGGAAGTGAATGTGAAGAGTTCTTTTTCCTTAACAATCGCTGATGGTTTTTTTTACTTGGTTGCCTGTCTGTTTTTAAAATATCACCTAGTGAGATGCTCCACTGTGTTAGCAGCTCTTCTGTGTTTGGTGCAAGCCAAAAAAAATAAAATCAGTTTGCATCAAGCAATCGCGAACTTTCACCTTTTGATTCCCACAAAGATTAAGACTCTTCATCTTGAAAATCTTATATCCATCCCAGGGAATAAAAGAAAAAGAAAGATTTTTTTTTTTTATCAATGATCACATATATGTATATATGTTGATGTGATATGTAATAAATATAGAAATATCAACCAGAGAATACTGAGTCAAAAACTCACTAAATCAAAGCTTGATCTGCATCTCAAGTCAGACCAGAGGATTTCCTTTTTGAGTTTGCTGGTCCCCCCCCACACACACACAGCATCACATCACTGTTTGAGTCTGCTGGTTCTCCTCTCCCCCACAGCATCACTGTTTGAGTCTGCTGGTCTGACCCCCCCCCCACAGCATCACTGTTTGAGTCTGCTGGTTCTCCTCCCCCCCCCCCACAGCATCACTGAGTCTGCTGGTCCTCCCCCACAGCATCACTGTTTGAGTCTGCTGGTCCCCCCCCCCATAGCATCACTGTTTGAGTCTGCTGGTTCTCCCCCCCCCCCAGCATCACTGAGTCTGCTGGTCCTCCCCCACAGCATCACTGTTTGAGTCTGCTGGTCCCCCCCCACACAGCATCACTGTTTGAGTCTGCTAGTTCTCCCCCCCCCACAGCATCACTGAGTCTGCTGGTCCCCCCCCCCACAGCATCACTGTTTGAGTCTGCTGGTCCCTCCCCACACAGCATCATTGTTTGAGTCTGCTGGTCCTTCCCCCCCACAGCATCACTGTTTGAGTCTGCTGGGCCCCCCCCCCACAGCATCACTGTTTGAGTCTGCTGGTCCTTCCCCCCCACAGCATCACTGTTTGAGTCTGCTCCCCCCCCACAGCATCACTGTTTGAGTCTGCTGGTCCTTCCCCCCCACAGCATCACTGTTTGAGTCTGCTGTTCCCTCCCCCACAGCATCACTGTCCCTCTTGACTTTGTATTGACAAATATGCTGATGTGGCAAGGTGCCAACTTCTGAACCGCACTGGAATGGCCCACGTGTTCTGACAAGATAACACCTATTGTTCTGTGGGTCAGAGACACGGAAGTCCTGTTTTCCAGCCCATACAACCTGGTAGAGGCTTGAAACCTCTAGGGCCAGAACCATTTTACCATTGCTGGTAACTATGATCATTGGAAACTAAAGGAGTTTTTTAAAAAGAGACATTGCTTTTATTCATTTTATTTTTGCAAATTAAATAATTAATCAAAAAAAAAAAAAAACAAAAAAACAAAAAAACAAAAAACAACCCACCATCCCGATTCTCTCTCCATGAGATGTGGCTGGTCATCTCACCATGTATAAGGTTCATGAACATGATTCCAACATTTTTATCATTTAAGCTAACATGAACAGTCTCTTTGCTACCCGAGTTCCTGTGGTATGTCTAGAGAATAGAGAGAAAATTTAAGAATGTTTGCTGGCTTTACTTCCTAGGGAGGCTGGTGAATGTTCCTGACTCAGCTCTCCAGATCTTGTGAGGTGCACCCCATTAACAGAAACATAGGGCTCTTTAGGTCACAGAAGAAGGCCAGGCAATCTAAGAGCAGGGATCCTGTGAGCAGCATGGCCTATCTCCGGGGAGAACAGAGAAGGTTCTTCTGCTCTGTTCTTCCCAGAAAGTTCTGAAATCAGTCATTTCCTAACAGTTCTTTGTGTTTTCTTATTATTTTCAGGGGACCCTCTCCTCCCTAAAATATACTCTCTTTGCTTCTATCTCTCACTCATAACTTACTATTTCCTTAGTGTGGAAGTTCCCACTGTTCTCACATCAGACACATAGGAAACCTGTTTTCGGTATATAAATCATTCCACCAGAGAGAGTACCAATTAGCCAATAGAAAATGCATTTACAATAAATGTTACATAAATAATTAAATATTATATAAATGAAAGGCCAACTGGCCTGTCCCTCTTTTCTCCAAAACCTGCTAAACATCTCTATAGTGTTTTCTGATTTTCAGTAAAAAAACAAAAAGGGGGAGATGCAATTGAATTACTAGTCTCACAGCTGTTAAAGTTCTTTGCCTACCTAGTTAACTAACCCAAAACAAAGGGGAATGACTTTAGGTATGGAAGGCAGCCGCTGTATTTCATCAGTTAAAAGCATCAATAACAAGAAATATATTTTCTTGGGGATGAAAATGGATTTTTGGCCTCTCATCTTGAAAAGAAAAGCAAATTCTACATACATTCAGCAAAGGCGATTTCTGTCAAAGACTCGTTATTTCTTCTATTTTCCATAAAAAGACATAGGGCTTCATTTAACTATAAACCCTTAGCATTCTTGTTGCTGTAGTTTATCTTTAAATTGGAAAGACCCACTAGGTGGTGGATATAAAGTATGAGGAAGCTAAACATTATCATCCTGAAATTTTGTGGCTCTACCTGACTGTTTTACTTACAGTTTCCCCTACCATTAATACTGATCTCTCACACATTCCATTTCTCTTCTGTATGCCATTAATCAAAAAGTCAGAAGGAGCAGTAAAGGAATCTGTGTGAGAGTGTGTGTGTGTGTGTGTGTGTGTGTGTGTGTGTGTGTGTGTGTGTGTGTGTGTATGTGTCTGTGAGTGTATGTGTTGTGTGTCTGTGTGTGTATGTGTGTGTGTGTGTGCTGTATATTATTGGACAAATGCAGTAGCTTGAAGACTGGTAATGAAGATGGAGTTATTAGCAACAAAGCTCCACTCTAACAGTGATAACAGGTTCAACATAAACAATGTTCTTTGAGGCCAGTGTCCATTTAAGGGAAGGTTTTGTGTAGCTTGCACAAAAATCTAAAGTACAAAGAATGACTATTTTGCTTGTATACTGCTTTATGTCCACTATGAGTCAAAGCAACATCTGTGGCTCGGGGTTTAAATGCTGTTTTTAAAGTGTGTGTTATGCCAGAAGTCATATTATACATGTCTTTTGTCTCCCACCAAGCTTGTTCTTTGGTAGAAGAGGATGCTTAAAGATCCATATCTTATAACTCCATATCTTACACCTGTTCCACTTTCTAGCACTTCCTTAAAGTAACTCCCACCCCATTCAGACAAGGCCTTATAACCCAACTTACACACCTTCAGTTCTCAGTACTGATTTTCAGTGATTTGTACATGAAATTTATGGCTGCTAATTAAAAGTTAATCTTCCAGTCTTGCATTCTTCCCATCCTCTAGCATCCACTCCATCCCAATCATATCATTAAGAGGCATCATGCACTTAGGGGTTGTGTGTGTGTGTGTGTGTGTGTGTGTGTGTGTGTGTGTGTGTGTGTGTGTGTGTGTGTTTGTAGGATTGAGTAGTAAAATGCAAAATTCTACACATTTTTATGAGCCCTCCTCTGCTTATTTTTATGGTCTAAATACTCTTTGATGTGTGTGGTCTTTATTAGTTTACACTAAAATGCAAAAAACCACATCAAGGTAGCTATAAATTAAAAGGGAAGGTCATGGAAGAATTTTATAACAGACTACAGACTTTTAGCACATATTTAACTTCAAAATAAGCCCAGTGATGGACACTCTGTATCTAACCCTCTTGACACCTGATTTGCTCTCCAAGGCTGTCACTGGAGAGTGAGTTGGTTTCTGTTATTTTCTTCATGTTGGAGTTGAATTGAAATGACCAGGAGCCTGGGCTCCTCTCTCCCTGCAGCCTCGAGTCACATGTGGGGGGTTTTGCCTTCTGTCTTCTGAGTCTCCCATGCATTTCTCCATTTAAAAGAAATCCCTCCACCCAGTAGGTCCTCTGCCTGACTCAATGTCTCTTCCCAGATCTAGAGCAAATAAATATGCCATTCCAGGATCCAAGAGCAGCACTTCCATTTATAGAAAGACAGACTCCCGCCTGACCTAAAGGTAGAAAAGTGTGTGCGAGGGGCGGACATGAGCAGGAAGACAAAAAAAAAAAAAAAAAAAAAAAAAAAAAAAAAAAAAAAAAAAAAAAAAAAAAAAAAAAAAAACGAACAAACAGAAAAAAAAAACTGAGTAAAGTGTTTGGGGGGGAAAATGGCTTCACAAACATTTCTTTTAAATCATCCTTCATGGACGCCTCCATATTTTTCTCAATGAGAGAACCCAAGACAGGATAAATTATCAGTCCTCACCCATTAAGCCATGTTTGAGAAACTGATTAATCCAATTACTATGCGATGGGTTTTCTCTGCTCCACCTCCCTCCCTGAGAAGGTAACTTGGTATATTAGCAGGAGTATAGACTGCTGAGCTTAGAGAACTACTTTGGAATCTTGTTCTGACATCTAATAACCGTGTGGCTTTGACTTTCAGTTTCTTTGATTAAAGAATATGTATTAACGGATAAAAACCATCATGGAACAGTTAGGAAAGGACCAGACGTCATCATGTTTTAAAAATACATGTATGTGCTTTTCTCTACCATATATCATGCATTACTTAATTGGATAGACAAAAGATACTACTGCAGGATGATACAAATAAAACCAAGCACAGAATTAATACATAATCGGGACCACTACTTTCTTCATGAACTTTAATATCTAAGCACATTCATACATCTTAATGGTCAGCTCCCAATATAGTTTTAATTAGAGTGAGATTTTCATTAAACTCAAAAGAGGCTCTAAGCTCTGAGAAGTTCAGACACGGGTACATGGCTACTATTACAGAGCTTCTGTGGCTACAAACCGCCACCTCTCCATCTTCATGCTAGGACCTTTACCCCTCTCTG
Organism: Phyllotis vaccarum; assembly: GCA_033318265.1. NCBI lineage: Eukaryota > Metazoa > Chordata > Mammalia > Rodentia > Cricetidae > Phyllotis > Phyllotis vaccarum. Next base: position 84,515,485 of record JARWLC010000010.1, on the reverse strand, counting down.
AAGCAGGATGGTTCTTAAATCATCAGGTGCTTTGCTGACTCTGCATTCCTGCTCACAGGACTGTACGTTCCTCTGTGAGAAATGCCTATCCCCTTCTCGGACCCTCAACCCCATGTAAGACACAGCCAACTTCTATTTACTCTAGACCCCACCCCCTCCTGGTCTCACTGGCCCAGTATCTGTACTTTAAAGCTATGACAGAAACTATGTCACGGCCTTCTTGAGTTCTTAAAATGCTTGTGTTTTTCCTCTGAGCAAACAGATCTACTCTTTTCTTACTTCTTCCAAGGTTAATTGCTACAGACTTTTCTGGCCACTGGAATAAATTACTGTTATAAACAACTCAGGACAAATACCAATTCTTTGGAAGCTTAATTGCACCCATCTCATTGTGTGTGTTGTGTTTTTGTGTGTGTGTGTAAAATTATTTAGAATATATATTATACATATATTATATGTGTGTGTGTGTGTGTGTGTGTGTGTGTGTGTGTGTGTGTGTGTGACCTGTTCTGCTGCATATACTATTCCATTTTATCATGGAGGCAATTTCAAAACTTCCTCATTAAAAAGTGGGGTATTGGCAATTATGTTCAGTTGTAACGTTATTTCTATGATGGGAATGATCTGACAGGGACTTTTCCTTATGATAGTTCTTAGAACTTGGAAGTTTTCCACAGTATTTGAAAGTAAAAACCAGCTTTTAAAAACCCAAGTAGTAGTATTTTATTTAAATGACTTCACTTTGCTTTAGTGGAGGCAGGGTATGGACTTCTCTTGGATACCTGTTCCTGGAAAATACCATCTAATCCTGACTTTAAGTGGCTGTTTATCTGAGTCCTTGTATAGATCCTGCTTTGGGCACATTTTGAGACCTTGCCTCTCTTCCCATTTAAAAGGGGGCACCCTACCCCCTCCCCAGTGGTTAGGCTACAGGGCCTCAACTCCCTAATCATATACATTTCGGCTTCAAATTTTAAAGACTTGGCAGTGGTGCCCATCTCCATCTTCATCTCAGAAAAAAAAATCAAGTGTGCAGAAAGCACACAAATCCCATGGAAACAAATGCCGCTGGCTTCATGTTCTCCATCCCACCGTCCATCCCTGACTCCTTTCCCCTGAATTTCTTCTTTCTCGCCTCCATGGTAGAGGCTTTTCTTTTTCATTCCTCTGTGCAAAGTCTGTTTATAAGCTTATCTACACAACTTGAACATGTACCTTCATATGGTAATAAAAGGAAAATAGTAATGATGTTTAAACTCTTAGAAAACCAATAATTAAAATGATACAGTCTAATAATTTAATGAAATAGAGAGTAAAATATTCTATTTGTATTCAGGATCTTTGAGGCTGTAAATGAAAAACTGTAATTTTGTAAATTGCAGCTTAATTCAGAGTAGAAACCACATTCTCCCTACTCAATGTTTATGCCACATTCTGGTTATGATATGGAAGTAGTAATGTACAGGCTATTCATTCCCGTGAGAGGTGTTGCTCAGGGACTGTGGTAAAAGTTGTAGTCAGGAGAACAGACTGATCTTTGGGACACTTTTGGACACTTGTCATGGGAAGGTGGTAATGAGACCTTTTCCTCATAAACACTGATAGCCATAAAAAACTCCAAGAGCCCCACAGTATGTTTTCTTGCTGTCTGTCTGTAATTCCTGATTTTAAATCTTCCAATAACAGTGTCCCTCTGTCTGCATCACCCCATCCGTGCAGAGGTTCCAATCCAATTACCTCACCCTTTGAAATCCATGTCCCCCTTGCTTCAGGCGGTCCCTGTGTCTACATTATTATTGTTTTCAACTCTTACAAACTTTTGCATCAATGTTAAAGAGAAGCAACAATAGGAATGAATCGTTGGGGCTTACAAGCATTTTTACTTCCAGTAATAAACTATAACGGAACTGACTCAGGTCACGTGCCTCTGTGCAGCCTGGGTGCATGCAAAACGTTGTTCTGAATTAATCTCCTTCCAATCACTTGCATTAATCTCCTTTCAAATCAACAATTCTGCATGGAATACCTGAAAGCAACAGAATGAAAGAAGCAGGTGATTAACTAACCTATAGCCAGTCATAGAGGCAAGAATATTCTGGAAGCACCCAGCAGCTTTCCAGGGGAGGCCCTCAAATAATATTCCAGAGATCAGACTTGTAGGTAACACCTTTAACCACAACTACTTCCTCATATTCAACTCAGTCTTAAGATCCAGCAGTAGAGTGTGCAAAAGTAACTATGTTTAAATTATTCCCATGCTGTTGGCTGGGTTCACAGTGGCCCACTGATGAGTTCAAGGAAGGGGAGGAAACCCTGTCTATCTTCCATTCATTTTTCAATTGTTCCCAAGTTAAAGATGCCATCTCTGGTGATAGGGCAAAATGATTTAGATTTTTAAGAGTGTCTTGTGCCCCAGGAATAGCATGGATACTACTGCAAATATGTTTTAGCGCCAAGGGCTATAAAGAATGCAAGCAAGCTTGCTCCTAGACTTTAGAGTTCATTAAACCTTCTCCACCTGTAATTTAAAGAAAAAGAAAAAGAAAAAGAAAAAAAAAAGCCCCAAACTCTTCAAAAGCACAAAGCAAAAGCAGTTTAAGAAAAAAGAAGTCCTCTGTGTATGCGGGGGTGCTTCACAAGGCAGAGAGCTACACCACAGTAGAGACCACATTTCCTCAGCTGATTTAGTTCATTAAAATGCACAGTTACAACAGGCTTCCTCAGAGCCTGCGGCTGAATGACCGGAGTCTCCATTTTACTTCAATGTCACACAGAACGTGATGAGGCAAACATACTGCCCAAATGCAATTGAACTCGCTAAAACCCAACACTGTAAACACCAAATGCATTTCTCTGGCACGTTTTAAAAGATGCTAGCATGATTTATGGCAGAAGGGGAGAAGTCATCTGCAGGCAGGCACCCGCAGGAGAATATCCTAGCTTGCTCTCAGAGTAGTTTCATGTAAGATTCATAGATAAATGTGAAGGGTGGGGGTCCACTCAGAATGCGAGGATCCTCACCTCTTTACTTCCACCAAATATATGGAATTTGAATCTGATAAATAGCCTCCATTGGCTGCGGGAATTTATGAGTTATATGGGAACTCAAAGGCCACAAAAGCGATTTGTCAAATAAACTGCAGAACACAGTATCAGTCTGCAAGGCTCATTTGCAGACCTCAAGATGAGCTGGGGCGGGGGTGGGGGAGGTTGCTAACAGCTGCAGCCTTGACCGCACTGGCCGAGCCAGCCGGAATTCATGCTAAGTGAGTCAGAGAGGGGGCTGACAAGTAAAATTAAAAGGGGGGGGGGTGGGAATTAAAAAGAAAAAAAGTGGTTTAAATATGCAAGTATTTCTAAAAGCAGCCCATCGGTATTGGCGGAGTCACATTCACATAGATGAGACCTGTCAAATGTTAAAAGTACTCCAGTCAAACCACTGCCTGGAAGACTTGCTTTTATCCCCTGAGGTTGGAGAGAGCTGGACTTAGGTCCAGCTTTTGGTTTGGTCAGACTAATGATGTGATATGGTGACAACTGATGCGTCGTCTGTAAGGTATCACTTCATGGCCCAAGACAGTCCTGGAGACAGAGATAAAGTGAGTGTGTGGGCTCAGCAGGTGCTAAGGGAAAGACCCTTGGCCACTCTCGAAGGGTGTTTGTTTGCACAGAGCAGCAAACCGATTTGAGCAGCAAAGTGGAAGGCCTGACATTAGACACTTAAGATGCCAAATCAGAAGTCCGCCATGATGACTAAAGGCCCCTGGTGCTTTGTTCACAGATCAGTCATTGCTTTCAAGCAGCAACTTGAACCCCGCTACAAACAGGAGTTAACAGATTTATTATTCTATGATAGTTTTGCCTAGCACCAAAGAAAGAGTCTAATGCTGGTGTGGTTTCTACACACAGTGTCATCTCCATTTAATCACCAGAGAGACTGCCTCTGTCTTCCTTCTAACCCCCGGAAAGCTTTGTTCTGATGCTGTCTTTTTTCCACAGCCCAAGTCCCCTCTACTTTTAATTTTGTCACATTTCCCCTAAGCTCACAGTTTTTCCTATTAATGTAGGTCAAATGGCTGCAAGAATTTACCACCTAGCTGATTATTTTCTAATTACATTTGTGTGTGTGTGTGTGTGTGTGTGTGTGTGTGTGTGTGTGTGTGTGTGTATGTGTGTGTGCGCGCACATGTGTGTATATGTGGAGGTCAGAGGACAATTCGTAGTATAGGTTTTCTCCCTCACTCATGTCAGTTTCTAGCATCAAACTCGGGTTGCTGTATCTGTTAGGAAGCACCTCTGCCTGCTGCTGAATCATCTCACTATCCCCTTTAAAAAGAAATGATTCAAACCAAAACAACAGTAACAAAAAAGTTGATTCCTGCCATAAAACCAAAGTAGGCACATGGAGGGACGAATCACAGTATTAATATTTAGGTTTTTCAAATACAGTGTAAAATGATGGCTGCATTGTGCGGAGCAAACTCTGCATAGTGGTCTTCAGTGTCTGTTATGAACTGGTATCCTGTTTAACCTGAAATCATTAGAGAGATGGTCCCTTACATACCTGTGGAGGAGTTACACGGATTGCCTTAATTGGGTGGGAAGCCCACCGTGGGTAGAACTGTTCCCTGTCTGAGCTCTTGGAATGTGAAAATGAAGAGGCTCTACGCAACAGCATGTATACATCCCTCTTCTGTGCCTTCATTACAAATGCTGTGACAAGTTCCTCCAGGCTTCTGCTGCCTTGCCTTCCAAACCATACTAGACTATGCCTTGAACTGTGAGCTAAAATAAACCCTCTCTCCCTTGAAATTGTTTTTGTGAGAGTGTCTGTCACAGCGACAGAAAAAGAAACTGAGGCACAGTGCAAACAAACTCCATTAGACATTTGTTGAGTTCCTTCTGTCTGCCAGCAGAGGTGTGGAATTTCATTTCTCTTCAAGGCCAGTAAAATGTAATGGAGGTCAAAGAATATTTGAAACTTGGAGCCCAGTCCACTAGGCAAAGCTCCTGAGTTATTTAGCTATTTGAAAATTCATGTCATCGAGCACCAAACTCCCTTTTCTCCAGAGAGAAAGCTGATGTGTGTCCTCCAGTAGAGAGACAGTAATAATTAACTCATAATCAAGACTAGGGAACAGAGATGAAAGAGCTGTAAGAGTTTCTAAACAACATAAGATCTGGGGATTGGTATATACTTAAAACAGATCTCACCGAGCTGTTGTGTGGAATCATTAGTTAATTAGTTAGTTAATGGCTTTGAAGTGTTAAATCTTATTAGATGTTTCTTTACACTTTAACATGTGTGAGAGAAATTACTCTGAAATTAGAAACTGACTATACCATTCAAACATATTAGATCTTCTCATGATATACTTCAAAGGTCTTTCTTGTTTTGAGTATTTTCTTCCAGACAGCTTCAAGTAAGCCTGCATAGACCCCAACCCTCCAGCACCTAGTTTTCAGTACTGGGGTTGGCTTTCAGCTCAGCAGAGCCCTGACCAAGCCTAAAGAAAGATGCTATTTTACAATAACAAATCATCAAGTGAATTTAACATAAGACATAGTGTTTAGTGCTACTTTACACTTCTGGGGATGGCAAATATTCTGCCAGCTAAGTCTGAGAGAAATTAGAAAAGGGAAGTTTCCATTTCGTTGCTGGGATAAAATACCCAGAAAGGGTTTATTTGGCTTACAATTTCAGGACACAGTCTGCTATTGTAGAGAAGTCAGCTTGCTAGGAAGTTACATCCACAGTCAAGAGCACAGAGTAATGAATGGATGAATACAGTCCACGCTCAGCTCACTTTATCCTGTCCATTCAGAACAGGGCCTACGAGATGAACCAGAACCACCTATATGTCAGGTGGTACTTCCTCCTTACTTAACACAATGAGGAAAATCCCCTTGAAGACCTGACCACAAATCATCTGATTCTTTTTGGAGCCTTCTTTTCCCAACTGATTGTAGATTTAATCAAAGCAATGGTCAAAACCATCCATCTTGGGAACTGGTCAAAACCTCTTTGGCAATAGTAATCAGCTTGTTTCCTCATGGTGGGAAGTTGAGAAATGGTAACAGTGGTATAAACAGTTTATCAGTATTCTAATTTGTGGAAGATACGTCTACAATTTTTCTTTCCTTTTTTTTAATACATACCAACCACAGTTCTTCCTCCCTCACCTAGTAAGTGAGCCCCCACCCCCCACCCGCTCCTCTCAGAGAGTAAAGTCTCCCATGGGGAGTCAGCAGAGTCTGGCACATCAAGTTGAAGCAGGACCAAGCCTCTTCCCCCTGCATCAAGGCTGAGCAAGGTGTCCCTCTATAGGGGGATGGGATCCAAACAGCCAGTTCATACACTAAGGATAGATCCTGGTTCCACAGCCAGAGGCCCCACCAACGACTCAAGCAACACAAATGTCATCTACATTCAGAGGGCCTAGGTCAGTCAGTCTTTAGGTTCCTCAGCTGTCAGTCCAGAGTCAGTGAGCTCCCAGTAGCTTGGGTCAGCTGTCTCTGTGGTTTTCCTCATCACGATCTTGACCCCTCCCCCCTTTGTTCATATAATCCCTCCTTCCTCTCTTCAACTGAACTGGGAGCTCAGCCCAGTGCTTAGCTGTGGGTCTCTGTCTCTGCTTCTACCAGTTGTTGGATGAGGGTTCTATGATGACAATTAGGGTGGTCATCAATTTGATTACAGGGGAAGGCCTGTGTTTAGGCACCCCCTTCACTACATTTGGAGTCTTGGCTGGAGTCATCCTTGTGAATTCCTGGTATTTCCCTAGCATCAGGATTCTCTCTAAACCCAAAGTGGCTCCCTCTATCAAGACATCCATTTTGTTGTTCTCCACCTCTGTCCCTCCCCAACTCAAGCATCCTGCTCCCTCCTGTTCTCTTCCCACCTTCCCTTCACCACCACCACCCATGCTCCCAATTTACTCAGGAGATCTTAGGGGAATGCCTCCCTTAGGGTCCTCCTTGGTACCTAGCTTCTCTGGGGTTGTGAACTGTAGCCTGGCTATCCTTTGCTTTATGTCTAATGTCCACTTAGAACACACTTACTTTTCATGTTCTGTTTGATGAATAACTGAGCAAACTGGTGTTTTCTGTCCCTGGGGCAAGAAACTACTTTCCCATGATCCTCAGGCTTTTGTGTTTTGAGCCACTACCTCATCTCCAGGGGTAGATGTGTTTGGGTGCTTTACAGAAACGGAATTATAAAGTGGCACCTTTGTATGACTCCATGCCTCTTTCCTGCTCAGCATTATGTTTTTATGAGATACTGTTGAGATTAGTTGTACATCTGTGTTTTCTCTTGTCACTCTTTCCCTCCTCCCTGTCTACCCATATGCCACAAAATTAATAACGTTCCTATTCAAAGAAACAATTCTTATTCCAGATGCTGTTGTCTATACTACTATATCTGTACACCTAGATAAACATTCTATTTTATATATTCCACAAGCATGGGTAACTTAGAAATTATGAGAGATTTCCTCTGGTTTTATTTATCTTTCTGCACTAGTAAATAGAATGTGATCAAAAACCACATTTCTCCCCAAATCTGGCTATGTACAGAGTCTAACAAAAACATTGAGCTGTATTTTAAATATATATATAGTTTATATATATATATATAGTTGTTCTTTTTCTGCCCTCAAATCTTCCACCTGGATCGCCCTGCAAAGCACAGCCCTGTCTCAGGCCCTAAACTTTTAGAAAAGGCAGCTCTAATCTAAGGGCAGGATATATATTTTAAAAATCAGGTATTGTGCTTCACACAAAGTGTTAATGCCTAAATCATTAGTTCTCCAAGGCACGGCCCCAGGACAGCATGTAACACAGAGGACCAATTACTATCTGATTGCTCTCTAATGAGGTCCCTTGTAGAGTTGTCTTTATTGATGTGCTATGAGGTGTCTCTACACTGAAGGACTCCAAGAAACTGATTCCTAGCACTCAAGGCTTTTTTTTTTTCAATTAGATTATTGAAATTTCTGTATGATATCACAAAAATATTCCTTTTACTGAGACCAATAGGAAGAGGGAATTCTATTTCTAAAATAACATTATCATTATTTTTCAAGCAAGTAATCATGCTCCTCTATCTATTCTTGCCCCATACACTGCTCTCTATTTTAAAACATTGAACATTATTAGGTACAAACAATTCTAGTAAGTGTTAAGGACTCTATAATTTGTGTCTATTTTGCTCACTCTTGGTTTTATTTGCTTTTTCTTTTCTTCTCTATTAATCTTTCCCTTTAAAAAAAAAAAAAAGTCTTCGAAGCTCACACTAGCCAGAAGGAAGTCAATTTTTGGCTTGAGCATGAGTGGTGTTGGGCAGCAGCAAGTATATTAAAAATGGGTGATGTTGAGAAAGGCAAGATGATTTTTGGTCAGAGGTGTGCCCAGTACCACACTGTAGAAAAGGGGCGAGCATAAGATTGGACCAGTTCTCTAGGTCTGTTTGGGCAGAAGACAGGACAGGGCACTGGAATCTCTTATACAGATGCCAACAAGAACAAAGGCATCACCTGGAGAAAGGATACCTTGAGGGAGTATTTGGAGAGCCCATAAAGAACATCCCTGGAACTAATAATAATAATAATAATAATAATAATAATAATAATAATAATAATCTTCACCAAAAAAGGAAGGGCAGACCTAACATCTTATCTTTAAAAGGCTATTAATGAATAAAACCAGTGACTTATTTCTTATGAAACAAATGTGCTGTGACTTCTAATGTATACCATAACTTAATTCACATGTTACAATTCATATCACAAATGGTAAACAATGCTTTTGTTAGACAGTCCTGATTTCAGTAAAAATTGATTTGTAATAAAGTGAATATGATCTTGTTTTTTTTAATAACAAATTGTCCTGAGGAATTTAAGTAGGAGAAGGAGTAATTCAATAAAATATCCTATTTCTTAAAGGAATATTTATATCACTTTCATTAGGCCAAGCTGCCAATAAGACTACTTGTCTTAGGTATGGGTTCCTCCAATAGTTGCTGAACTGCGGGCATAACTAATGATTTGGGCATTAACACTTTGTACAAAGCATATTACCTAAATAAGGAAATGATATGTAGGACATTCTATGGGACAGTGCCTCAGAGAAAGACAGTTTTATTAAGACAAAACTATGCCTGATGTATTGACAAAGAAATAATTTTTTTTTATTAAGCAAAATTGTCAGAAAGAATGTCCAGCAAATTGAGGGACCAAGAACAGGATGTGACAGAGAAACCTAGATAGGAGACAGCACAAAGCATTTTCAGAACAGGAGAACGGTCACCTCATTTGTTCTGTGACACTTTGTGAATATAGGACCTATTCTTGTTAGAACTCTGAATTTGAGTTCTCCTTGGGAGGAGTTGACTAATGCATTCTTTATCTAGGAGCAGTTTCTTGTGGAGATTAAACATAATATACAACATGGCTTCTTTTCTTTCTGATATTTCTGCCTACAGGAGGGATGCCATATATAAAGGTCTCCACTCTTGCCTGGTAATACATATAAAGCACTCACCCAAGCACATGATGTTAAAAGTATGAGTGTTAGTGATCAATTATAGTCTTCGTTCCGACAGTCAGTCCTACTATTATATTTAAGCAAACTAATTCTCAGAAACCCAGTGATGATTCATAAATTCTCCCACAAAGGGGATTAATCAAATAACAAACTATGGTGAAATGTCCAGTTCCATGAACTACTCGGGAAGAACGCTTCAAAAATGAATGAATCCCAGCTTTCCATTTCAGATCGAAGCAGAAATCACAATTCAGATACATGAAAGATATGGATCTTTTGTTTTGCTACTAGGGCTACTTGTCTGGCCCTAAGAAAAGTGTGTATGTAGTCAGCCCCGTAAAAATATGATCAAATTTATTATTGATGATTAAAATGAAAAATTATCATCTTGATGATTCTAAATGTAACATTATATAGTCAGGCTCACGTGTTTTTGTTTATTAAATTTATCTCATGGGGATGGAGAATGATAAGGCAGTTAAAAGTGCCTGGTGCTCTTTCATAGGACCCAGGTTCAGTTCCTAGGACCCAGGTTCAGTTCCTAGCACCCACACATTATTTGGTTTATAACCAACAATAAGTTCAGCTCCATATATATGTATCAATAATTCTAAAATACACAAATTGAGAAGCTGACACTTCGAGAGTTCCACAGAAACCTTTCCATGTATATGTATATATATAAAATATTAATATCTATAATATTGAAATGGAATTCAGACCAAACTATAATGATAAACCTATTAAAACAATATTGTGGATACTTCAAATTATTCTACTCCATAAAACTTGAAATCATGCCACCTATGCTTGGTGAAAAACCAGCAGACCTGGATGCCAGCAAGTTCCACCTTCGCCAGACATATATGTCCAATGTATATGCAGAACTGCATTTTCCTCAAATACTCTGTGATTTGAACAATGTGTGCCAAGAGGACTGCATACTATTTCAAATACAAAATGGAAAAGTCTTTTAAAAGAGTTTTGAGTGCAGAATCATGGGAGCAAAACTGGGCAGCAAGGTGGGTTCCAGTGATTCAGTTCCTCCTGAATGATTCTTTTATATCTTCACTATTCAGCAAAACCACAATTAGCTAGTCTTTGCATTCTGGCAGTTCACCTCCAACTTATACATTTTTTCCACTTAGAAAATTTCCTTTTGTCTGGTGCATTTTGTATTTCTCTGACCAAATTTTGTCCTTTTCTGAACAATTTTCTGGCTAGTGTAGTTGGAAGTATTTCTTCTTTCTACCTCAATTGCTATTGTACATTATTACCATTTTATTTCTATGTGCAATACCATTTTCTAAAACTCCTGCTGTATTTCCTTTTATGCACATATTATCTACATTACAGGGAAATTTGACAGAGAAGAAATATTTTACACGTATTTTTCTATATCTCAGACACCCTTAAAGCAGAGATTAAGACAAAGCATATTGTAATGAAGGGCTGTGTCTTACATTACTGTGTCACTATATGAAGGGGTTGCTTACAAGCACCCACTATAAGTCATCCTCAACAAGAGGTACGGACTCTCATCCTTGTCAGAATATTCATAAGAAGTTTGGAATCTGAATGCTTTATTTCATGTATGTCACATGTTTTAACAAATATCTAGAGCTCTCTACTTGACGTTACTGTGCTATGCATCAAGAGAAGGTTTGGAGTATGAAGAATCCTGTGAGTTATAAAGTCATTATTGATTATAAGAGCCTTTTTATATCACACATGTAACACTCACAAAAAGCCAAAGCTTGAGTTCACATAGAGACCCCGGTGCAGAGAGCTCTGAGTAATTGCCATGAAGAATCTTGTGAAACCTTTGTACAATTGGTAGGTTGGTTCTTTACCTACTTTATAGTAAACGGGTTGTGGTACAGCCACACAGGGCCTGATTTTGGTTCCTAATTTAATAGAATTGGCACCTCCTCTGAAGAGACGCCCTGCCTATTCAAATTCATGTCACTTTGCCCTGGTGTGTAGTACTTATCTGGAACCCATGGTCAGCTTTCCCTTAATGGTCTCTTAAAATCAAAATCGTTTTTCTGAGTGTATACTATGTTTCAGATACTATAAGAAAAGTTTCTTTTGACACATTCCTTACCATATCTTTTGGTAAATGTAGTTTACTTACTCTCCAAAAGGGTAAACTGAGGTACAGAAACTTCCAGATATATACTCAAGATCATGGAGCTCTAAATGCAGGGGGATGGAAAAAGAATACAAGAGAATCATTGCACTGCCTCCCCTGCCTTCCATTAAATATGATTTCCCCATCAAAATAAACGGCATTATTTAAAGTGATTTTTTATTACAATATTCCCCTTTGCCTAGAGACCCTTTTTCACCATAGCAGTAAGGAATCTGTAGGACAGAGAAAGGCAGGGGAGTTGGGTGTGAATGTAGAGGCTCATCTTACATGCTCTGACAAAGTCTTTTATGTTCTTTAGCATCCATCTTTAAGCCCAACTCTTAAATCACAACGAACCCTGATCTTTAATGGTCAGGGGATGCTTCAGGGAATCAACTAGGCCCTTGAAGAACCTGCTTCCTTGCCTCTCCTTTCAGGTCTACGACATTCTGAGGCTTGCAGCAATACAGGAAACAAATCAATCCTTCCCAGCATATGGAGTCCAGCGGTATGCCTAGAAATGCCCATGGTATGTCTAATCATGAGACAGGCACATAAAATAATTTCAGCTACCAATGAGGGAGCTAAGTGCACAACAGCTGCCACCCATCTACCTAGAGGCAGGAGCTCCAAAATGAAAGGAATATTTACATAATTAGAACTATGTAGGAGATGCAGCCTCCCACACATCAGAATTCTTAAACTTTGAAAAGGGACAAGGTGTCATTTTGTTTTAATCCAAACTAGAGAGACACTATCTCCCAGAAGCTCATGAGGAGGTACAAAGATTCTTACCTACAGCATCCAGGAGGTAAAGAGTTCCTGAGATCCAAGTGTGGGTGGGGGCTTAGAACACACACTTTTGTTTTCTATTCCATAACAAGGTCTAGAGGAGTTACCTGTCACACACGGTAACTGTGCGCAGCCTCGGTAGGCAGGGCCACAGTTTCTTCACAGCCCTCCTCTCTCTGTGACTGCTTAATTGATCTCTTGTAATGCAGTTTATCCCCTCGTCACTTTGCTTGGTTTTTGAGGGTTACACAGTACAAAGCCAGGTTTGATCTGGCACCAATATAAGAGGATTTATTCTTAATGCAGAGAGTTCCTTCCACTGAGCACACATCTGCCAGCCACCTCCCAAACAAGTTGTTCTTACAGTCAAAACAGAGAGAAGAGCCATAAAGAGTGAGAACTTCTGAGGACAACTACACAGTTTTCTCTCTGGGCTGTGGCTAGGCTTAGCCCTCCTCTTCCCTGAGGACAGCTGCTTCTCTTTATGAAATCTCTGAGTCTCTTTATAACACGCGAATTATCAAATCCTCTGTCTCACAATTATGGTTTTGAGAGTTCATGGCAGATTATGCACTCATCAAGCCCAACACCCATTCATCCAATGTGCACTTTAAGCCAAAATAGAAGAGGCCCTCTCTAAGTTAACTATCTGATAGATCACACAGTCATTTAGAGATGATGGGAAAGTGGCATCTTCTACCATGATGGGAATGGCTTCCAAAGGACTGGAAAGATAGCTCAGCAGATTAAGAGTGGGAAAGGCCCGGTTGCTAAGAGCATCTGCTATACAAGCGTGAGGACCTGAACTTGGATCCCAGCTCCACCATGAGAGAGTTGGGAGAAGTCCCACAGGTACCTGTAATCCATGGCAGTAAGGAGCAGGGACAAGATAGAGGCTGGTTCTTTGTCACCAGTCTCACTCCAGGTTCAGTGAGAGATCCTGTCTTGGAAGAAGAAGGTAGATGGCGGTATAGCTGGGCACTAAATGACCTTTGGTCTCTGCATAGAAAGAGACATGTGTGCCTGTACACACATTGCTACATACACGCACAAACACACACACACACACACACACACACACACACAAAACCCCTACACACCTTATTCACATACATACAAATATAAACAAAAGAAATTATAAGAATAAAATAGCCTCAGTCAATTTTTACTACCTAGCAATCAATTATAAAACGTTATGGAGTAGTTGGTTGTGAAAGGTTTTATGATAAACACGGCCAACAGATGTAAATGTAGGCTTAACATAAAAATGAAGATAAATGGTCCTTCTATGAAATGATATCAAAACCTAAACAGTGAATAATATTATAATATTCACAATATAATATGTGACGATCTATGATATTATATGGGATGGACTCTGCAGAGTAAACAAGAAAAATTCGTGGGGAGTTCTGAAGATGTTGTTGTGAAGACATGGCCAGGAATAGGGTAAAGATGTCATTTAAGAAAAAGAATGCATAATGGAGGTTCACCACCACACAATACCTTCAAAGAATGGCTGACTAATATGAGTTCAGTTATCCCACCCCATTGTGTGTGTGTGTGTGTGTGTGTGTGTGTGTGTGTGTGTGTGCGCATGTGTGTGTGTGTGCATGCACACCTGCGTGCATGAGCATGTGTAAGGATATATTACTTAGATGGTAATTGGCCTTAGCAAAAGATACATGAATTCTAAGCTGAGATTGCCAAAACTCCAGTGAATACAGCATTTTTCAGCAAGTGTATTTTTAAAACTAATCTATCATTGTTATGGTTGTGCCATTGTTATAGCCAATGCCTCTTTCTCCTTGGTCAGTGCATATCACCAACTAGCCAAATATTTTGAGACTGGCTCACTTATAACTGACTATCTAATTTCAGTACATGCCTGATGCACAGTCGGGTCTTATCCATGTCAGCTAGCTTTGAGTGAATAACAGACAGAAGAGAAGGACATTTCAAAAATAAGTATACTGTGAAACGCCTCTATAAAAGCATGCATACTTCCACAGAGTTTTTAAGAGCTAGGAGCTATTGCTATAATTCTTACTGAACTTCATTACCTTCATCTGAAGAAAACAGAACTCACTGAGAAAGTGCTCCAAATGTGCAGAGAAAAATAATAGCCAAAGCCTAAGGAAAGCCCTTAATAATTTACATTTTATCTGTTATGTATATTGCTTTTGATGTGGATTCTGGAGATTTGAACTCAGGTCCTTATGCTTGAACAGCAAACACTCTTTCCCTCTGAGCCACCTCCCCATGCTCTGAGCTGTATTATGTCAAAGAGAATCTGGACTCAGTTTTATTTCATTCCTCCAATAAGATGACTACTCTCTCAAGAACTGTCTGACTTTTCCATGAACAGCCCGGATTAACACATGACATAACTTTTGTTGTCACAAGGAAGTGATTATTATGATGAGGGAGATCACTAGTCGTCTCCCATTGCACTCTCACCAACAATCCGAGCTATTGAAAACGAAACCTGTCCCCTCATGGCTCGCTGCCAGTCACCGGAAATGGGAGCTGAAAATGCACGAATCAAGAAGATTTATTTTCAGATGGCCCATGTTTTGATCAGATGTTGCTGACTACACATTCGTTTTTCCCAACAAAGCTTAAGTCATCTCTTCTTCCAAAATGACGCTCACTGCTCACGGAGGATAAGTACAACACAGATTTGTTTATTCAATGGTACCTTCTCTTATAAAACAATAAATGAAATTAAAATGTGGCTTGGGGAATTTTACCCATTTCTCACATGATAATTTCATCGTCAGAACGTACAACTATAAATTAATGTCCTTTTGATTATACTTCTGACATGTAGAAACTGTCTTAAGATAATGTTAGGCCACGAGTTATATGTTCAAAACTTACTTCAAAGTATTTATAGCCTTTATTTAATGTCGTTGCTTAAAGCACCATGACAGGGTCTGGAGACAATTCTCAGTGGGAAGGATGGCTGTGACCTTGTACAAGTACGTGAGCCACTTTGAGCCTGCCTTTCCTCAACCACAGAGACACAGTAATAATAAAGCTGAGCTCAGAGGTTGGACATAATGTCATGGGAATTTTGGATATAAAAGTGTTTAAAACAAGGGCAGTGCATAGTCATTGTTCTCAAAGTCCTTTCTGGAGATGGAGAGATAGAAAGAAGAGAAATGTGATAGAATGACATATATATACCATAATCCCTAAATGCTGGCTGTGAATGAAGTTGGATTTTACTATTTAATAATTTCAATCTCATGCAAACATGAAGGTTTTATTGAAAATAAATTGTCCAAAGATAAACTTATATTTATTGTTCTTGATGCATTTCTGTTCCTGCTTTTATTGATTTTGGTTGAATCGTGTGCTGAGGGGCATGCAGACAGCTGTGAATAATGCTATTAATGCTATATTTGACATTTATCCCAAATCTGCTTTATGTCTATTTAAGTCAAAGCATTGCTAACAAATGCTATGATGTCAGTGCTGACCCCATGAGTAAACTATGTGCTCATAACTATATAACATATATTTATATACAAAAATATAAATAATATAAAATTGGTTTTAGCTTGTCACATTGCTAATAGAAGAAATTACAGTGTAATGACAGAGCTATGGCTTAAATTTATTTTTAGGCAGTTTTGGACTAGATTCCAGGTGCTTCTACCTATCGGGGCTTTAGACTTTTGTTCTGTTGGCTTGCTTCAGGTCTCTGAATCTGTTTCCTCAAAGGCCTTCTTTACGGTTAAGAGGAAGCAGACGTGTTCCCCACAAAGGTTCAACTGTACCCTCTATAGCAATCTTCTTTGTGTAAGCCCAGAAATGTTAATTTCCTGAGAAACTATCTTAGCCCAGATAAAACTTCCTCTGCCTCTCTCCTTCTCTTCCCCTCCTCCCTTTCTCTCCCCCTCTCTTTTCTTCTTTCTTCTCTCCCTCTCCCCTCCTCCCCCTCTCTTTCCCTATCTATCTATCTATCTCTCTATCTCTACCTCTGTCTCTGTCTCTGCATCCTGAGAGCAGAATCCAAGGGCTCACACATGTCTCTTAAATTTTTGTTTTGAATTTTCTAAAAGATGATTATTAAAGGCTGTTTTGGTTAATAAGACTATTACTCAGGACACTCGGGAGTATGGGTTCTGGCCTAAGCACTGTCATCTACCTGCAGTGTGGTTTTGTATGGTGACCTTGTATGAAATTTAAGCAAAAATCTCTGATTCAAATAGAGAAAGTTTCAAGATAATAGATGTGTACGTGCTTTGAAGAAAATAGGAGCATGTGAATGGCATAATGTTATCATGGTCTTTCCAAATTCTCATATCATGAATGGTAAGCAAAAATTAAATACGATTTCTCCTCATCACTGAAACAAACACCTCTAAATGTCTTTATTTAGTCTTCATAGCATCACTCTGGGTGTTCTATCACTCAAAACTATCCACCTTTATTCTGAATTATGTATGAGAGATGGCAAGTAAACAGATGTTGCACATACAGATCATCTGCAGAGAATAGAAATCAGTCATGATTATTTGGGCAGGATTGTTTCATATCCTTCCATAACATCTTGATCACTAATTATTCTGTATGTGTCGAGTCCAAACAGCACTGTAGGCATGTAATATCTTAGTTTCACAGTCACATTTAATGTAGGTGATAGAATGTGCTCCAGATGAGAATCAAACAGTGAGGTAACCCTGTATGAACATATGCACCTAGGAAGCTGGGAAAGCCAGGAGTTAGGCACATGTCTCTTTGGCTTCAAAGATCACAAGATTTCTCGTGATCTCTTTCACCATTTGACAGATAACAGATACTCAGGAAATAGTGATATTAGTGGGGGCCTGGAAGGATGCAAGGATGCATGGATTCAAAGATGAATGGATAAATGAATGAGTAGGTGAATGAATTGTGGTATGGATTAAAAGTATTTATGTATGCGTGCATGTATGTACATACGTATGTATGTATTATAATTGGGTTAGTGAATGAATGGATGACAAGCAAAGGCCTCTGGTAACTAGCCTGTAAGAACAAAATGGAGGCCCCCTGGCTAAGTTCTATAATAGATTAACAATCATTCTTGCTTCTCTCCTATAGTTTGAAGACACTAGATTACAAAAGTTCTCAACTGCTAGTATGAATATGCCCTCTTCACTTTCATTTCTACCCTCCGTCGGAGAGAGATCTGCCTTTCCAGATCCAACACCATCTTGCCTCCACTACTAAGACCTAGTCAGGTCATTTCCCTTTAATGCTAATTTTAGACGGAAAGCCCATACCTTGCAGGTATCGTAAAGCCTAAGTGATTCCATCTGAAAGAATTCTGTAAAAACTACCCAAGAGATGAAAATCAAGAATGATGGCATTTAGGTCTTTTTTACATCATACAAATGCAGCTGACAGAGAAAGTCTTATTGCCAACTTTTGTTCCTCCTGCTGATGTCCCCATTTGTCTTATTTCTAAATGACAATAGGCAGGCCAGGGACTATCTCAAGCAACTCTGAAACAAACGTCTATAAACAGATCCCAGAAAATAATTCTGAAGCTGGTGAAGCTTGAGCACCACTGATGTAGATGGGGGGGGGGGGGGGGGGCTCTTCCCAACGAAGCATATTTTTCTGTTAGTCGGGAGAAGATAGATTGGGTTTCAAGAAGTGGGGAAGCACTGTATGTTATTGCTCCTGCAGCATGGACCTCACAAAACCAACTGATAACCTACCTGCATTTGAGTATCTGGCAGAAATAGGGCTCAGTCCCTGTTACTTGTCATCCAGGAAATAAACAACTGTGGGGTTTCTATTCTTTATCAAGGAGAGGGCAGATTTGGTGACAGCTAGAAAGGGTTGTCAGCTTCCCTCCAAGTGAAGTATACTTTTAGAAAGTCAACAGCAGTCGACAGGCATAATGCCGTTTCGGAGTAAAGCTCCTCTGTTCTCACCCGTTGATCTCTTCCATGCAGAGCAACATCTCAGGATGCCAGCTGCGCTTCAAATACATGTGTCTTTATTCTTCCAAAGTGATTACTAAACTGTCTTTGCCTAAATCCAGCTGTGGCACATCACTCTACATAAAGTACCTGAAAAAAATGAATCGAGTGGTGGTGCCCACGGTTCTTTTCCTTCCTCTCCCTTAGGTGAACAGTTGGAGGACCATACTTTCCTAAATAGGGAAGCCATGTTAAAAGACGTGAATGGAAATGGTGAGAAGTAACCATGAGTCCCTAATGGCTAATGCCTCGAGAAAAGTGGGGAGAATGTGAGACTGAAGAAGAGTATTATTAAAAATACAATGTAGAAAGAAGGCATCATGCTACCTAGCATGTGAAGATAAAAGTCATGATATATTTCAGTTACACAACACTGGACACATTGTAAGAACAGCAGAAGGATCCCTTCAGCCGTCCATGAGGATGCTTCACCAGGTCCCTTATGGTCAGTAGAAACCAAGCTTTATCAAGGCACCAGGATCTTTCTTCTCTCCCCAAAGCAGGGATATGCCAATTGACTATTTTAAGAAAATATAACCTTGTGCTATAGGATGAAAATGTGAGAGACATAAGAACATGGCGAGGAAGGGAGGGCATCCATATGATCTATGGATAATGAATGGCTCCTGAAGGAATATGTTTAGAGGGCGGAACATGTATTAAATGGAGCATGGAGCCTCAGGTATCAGTCACAGACAAACAAAAGAGAGAACAGTCCCCTTCTAGATTCAGCAGGAAACCGATGGCATAGCCAATCCCAGTGGAAACTCAAAACAGGCACAACAGCAAAGTTCTTCATAATAGGGCCAAGAACTCAAGTGAGGTAGGTAGGATAGGAAGCCATTAGGGGACACACAGTAATGGCAGCATGTCATCATCCCATCAACAAAAGAACAGCAAAACAGCCTGAACTATGGAAGAACAGACGTCTCCGACTCTCTAAAGCTGAGAAGCTCCTTTACTGCCAAACCCAGTAAGAGGCTATATCTGAGCAGGAGAGCTCCAAGGAACGCCGCCAGGTTAAGCCACTCTGGAACTGAGCATGTGGCACAAGGAGGAACTGTGGCTTTGAAAGACTAGCACCGGGGTTTGGACACATGGATATGTAATTGTGATCATTTATTTTTGCTGGTACAACCTTCTGGAAGGTTCAGTCAGAGCCAGATGATCTCTTGTGGTTTTTCCATCTTTAGTATCTTTTATGCAAACTGACTTAAACAGGAAGGAAGCAAATAATTGGCCCTGCTCATTTATTTGAAATAAGCACATTCAGCAACTTGTGTGTGTGTGTGTGTGTGTGTGTGTGTGTGTGTGTGTGTGTGTGTGTGTGTGTCTGTTTGCTGCTGGTTTTATTATTTATTTATTTAAAAGGATAGGTCATTTTGTCTCCACCTGCTCTTTTGCAAGAAAAGGAGCCTGTGACCAAGGTCATTTAGAAAAGTTCCTGAAACTATTAATAGAAAGCAGATTTAAACCCAGACTCTAAAAGGCTTAGCTTTGTGTACTACAGTTCCACCCTGGTAGAAAATAAAAGGACAAAAAGGAGTCACATCACACAGATTATTGACAAAGTCATTGTCACGGATATGCAGCTGAGTACAGAATTTCTGTGTTTCCTGAGCCAGAGAACAACACAATAAGCAAGCAAGCAAACCCGGCCATTTTATTAAATACTTTCAGAAAACAGAAGACAAAGCAAACTTTACTCAGCCAGAACCAGAATGTAATCCCAAGCCAATGATACATGTTCAAGTCCCAGCACCAGAGCTGACATTAACAAAAATGGTCTCTTTCCTGCTATCAACCGGTGATTCTCAAAATCACGTTTTTGGGGTCCTCCAAACAAGGAAACTCAAAGGGTTGGGTAAGGAAATGAGGTTTAAAGTCTACTTGTAAGATGCCTGAAGGAAAACAGAAACCTTTGAAAGATCCCTGCCAGGTCAAGTGCTACTTAATTTGTCTGAGAGTTAAGCTTCCGTATGGGGGCAAGGAAAAGGAACCCTGTAGGGTCTCCTCATCCAGCCCTTCAACAGGCCCTTCCCTCTTAACCACTCACAACACAGGTCCTATGGAGCACAAGTACCCACAAAGAAGATGTTAAGAAAAAAAAATATAATTACCTATGACAACCCTGGCCCTTGCTGCTAATTGCCCCTATAAACCCAGAGCAAAGGCTGACTGTGGAGTTGGCTTTAGCAGTTTGTTGTCATTAGCAGGGGATCTATCACCCAGATAATCTTTTATTTTCTTCAAAATATTATGTTCTGCATAGAATTCAACAACTTCTCTCTGGGGATGGGGGGGAAGGGTTTCTTCCAAAGCTTCCCCTCAGCTGGGTGGATACTTAGAAAACTCTCATTGCTGGAAACCAAGATAGAGTTATTGTGGTGATATATTTAGTAAAACTAGTCTGGGATGTCAGAGTGTCAACCACAGAGCCAAACCCCGGAGGTCAGGGAGTGGTGACCCATACCTTAATCCTAGCTTTAGAAATGGAAAAGAGGAAATTAAGATGGCCTGGTGGGGGAGGAAGAGACAGAGGCTTTTCAGTTTTCCCTGACATTTCCTTGCGGGGCTGGAGACAGGGTTGAGGAGCTGGTGGCTGAGAACTGGCTGTGGTTTGTTCCCTGTCTCTCTGATATTCCAGCTTTTCCCCAGTATCTGGGGCTTTTATTATAATAAATACCAAATAGAATTTGGGCAATACAAGTTTCTATTTTCACTCCCATTCGATCCTCATGCTTAATAGACATGAGATTGTCCCTTAAGTGTTTTTATTTTATGAGCGAGACTCAACGTTACCACTCCCCCCACTACTTCTGCACTTAGGTCAAGAGAAGAAAATACAGGAAAGGTTGAGGATCCAGTCCCTAGCGGCTCTGCCTTGGGTTATTTCCACAAATTTACAAAGAGCTTTAACATCTCTAGATCATTTAGAAAGCTAGGTAGTTAAAATGGCTAAATGAAGTGGTTAATGTGGTTCAAGATTTCCTATCGCTATTTGCAGGCTTACTGTTCTGCAATGGTGCCGGTCCCAAGGCTCAAGTTTCAATCTCAAAACAATTAAACTAACTTTTCCCTCATTCACTCTCCAATTTCTCAAGCACTCCCTAATTTCTTAGTGAAACTTGGTCTCCTGTTTTTTTAGCTTTCTCTCTCTCCAGCTTGAAAATGAAGACAGATCAACTCTTTTCTGGCGCTCTCACACTGTCCTGTACCCTGCTTAGCCCCGTTGTCATCCATGAAAACTAGGCCATCCCCAGTCTTGGATAAACTTGCCACATGTACACTTTGTCTCAGTTTCTCAAGCCACTTGTTCAGGATCATGGTCCCTCTATACTGAGTGTCACACAAGTCTCTTCAAGCTTTAAGCCAGGAACGGTGGCTTCCTGGGGTCACTTCATAGCTATTGGAAACCTTTCTTTTTTTTTTTTATTTCATTTTATTTTTTTAATTTGTAGTAGCTACTGTTCTCTCTCCTTCCCCTCCCCCTCCCCCCTCCCCCTCTCCCTTTCTCTGTGCGGATAGCTATATTTTCCAGTAAAGTGATTACAATCAAACCATTTTCATAATGGAAATGTTTAAAATTTAAGACACAGCAGCTCATTTCTGGATCTATTACAGTAACATAAAAATGGTCACAGATCTTTCACAAAAACCATGGCATTTCTCCATTTCCACATCACTTCCAAGTCAGTTCCATTTTGATTTATAAGCTTCACTGCAGATCTAGCTGTTGGGCCAGATGTTATATGAAAAACACCAACTCAGTCAGATTGGATTGTCCAATCTGTTCCACGTGAAACCAGACAGTAGAACAGAAGTGGCTGAGAACTTCAAAAAGTTTTAGGGCAAGTGCTAATTGCTCAATGAAAATCTCTTTCCGCAGTTACTGTATAGCTTGAAAGTATATGCTAATCATTCATAAACTCCTGAAAGAGAGATTAGATAGGAATGGAAGGCATCTAGCTGAATCCAAATGTTATGACACCCTCCATTTTTGACATTCTGAAACGTATGGCCAGGTGTATTTCACTTTGCAGGCATCTCGCCATACCAAGCATCCCAGGTCAAACTCTGAAGAGACAAATGAGGAACACCGTGCTATGAGATCAGTAGTGAATATCTAAATATCTTGTTTTGAGCCTTTAGAAAAGGGATACATAGATTTTTCAAACTATATCCCCTTTAAGGGGGTGGGTTGATCCCTCTCCTTAGACTGTCTCTTTAATGTTCTCCAGATCACACAGTATTTGTACCCTCACTTGTCTCCTAATTAGGCACTCCGTATGTAAGGAGCAGGATTTCTGTCTGTCATGTTTACTGATTTGTCGCCAGTGTCAGACATAAAACAATCACTCCCCAAACAGCTGTCACTGAAGGAATGAATGAGGAGGTTCTTTGAAATCTTGTCTTGTGTGAAGTCTTGCACGTTCATCCTTTGCGAGGAGAAGCATATGGGCCTCCTTGCCAAGACCATACCCTACTCTGTAAATTTTAACAAGGATTATTTTAAGTGTGATGCATGAGATGAAACAAAACTAGTCCTTGGCATTTGCCAGAGAAATTCTGAAACTTTAACCAGTGACTGACATCTGTGTGGCACCATACATGCCAATGGAAAGCCCAAGACCTTTGACAGAGATTTGAACTTGACCTCTGCTCCTGTTGCTCTATTGGACACTGAGAGATGGTTCACTTTCCTAAGCTCTAAGAATGAATTTTCTATTGTGTGATTAATATATCTTAAATAAAATATTTGCAAAGCATCTGGGCACCTGAAAATTTCTCTATAGCACCCTCCCCCATGGACTTATCATTTCCTGGGTAGAAGTGGAAAAAGAATTTGGAAATTTAAAAGGAGAACAAAATGGGCCAAGGAGATAGCTTAGTCAGGTGTTTGCCTAGGAAACAAAAGGACCCAAGTTTGAGCTCCAGGCCCATGGATAACACATGCTTGCAATCCCAGTTCTGGAAAGATGGAGACAGGAAGATCCTCAGAGCTTGCCAGACGGCCTTACCTGCTTAGTGAGTTTCAGGCCACTCAGAGAGCTGATCCCAGAAAACAAGGTAGATGGCACTTTAAGAATGACATCCAGGGTTACTTTGCATGCACACACACACACACATATACAAATAGACATGCATGGGAACACATATATACAATAATCAAAGACATGTGAGAAGGAATAGGGCAGGAAAAGGAGGGGTCACATGAACCCCAGCTGCCTCAAGTGGTGTTTACAGTAGAAAGATAATTTAGGTTCACCCCAACCTTGACAGCCCTGATCAAAATGATTATTAGTCTTTTAGAGTGTGGTGTACATGATACCCAGAAAACATTTCTAAGTGTCTCTGTCCATGGGGTTAGAGGTGAGATATGTATGAGATGCTTATGCTGAGGAAGGCAACTGACTTTGGACTGTGGAGGGAGCACCCCATTCTCATTCTCGTGAATTTTGTCTATGGGAGTGTTTATCAGATCATTGGTGCTGACTTTGTATTCACAGTCATTACCCCGGGTGGGGGTGGGGGGGGGGAAACGTGATGTGGATTTAGAATTCAGTAAGAAGGGTTTTACACCTCTTGAAATAAAAATAAGGCATAAAATTCTAGTCTGCAGAGGGATCTTTTGCTTTTCTAATTACCAATCATGATTCTGCCAAACAAATTAAATAGATAATAAATAAAGGCACAGTGGCATGACTTTTGTAAACCAAGAAACAGTGTTTCTCTCATACTGTAAGTTTCATTTTAAAAATGGGCCAAAATTACCATCCTGGAAGATGTTGGAAACAGATTACATGTTTCTCAGCTGATGATACTGTGGACATTCATGAATTAAGGATGACACAGGAATTAGGAGTGTGCTTATTCAAAGAGAAGCCTTGCTTCAGGGACATTTATCATTAGACTTAAGCATCAAATGTGTCTGTCAAGTGAGGCACACTCCAGAGAGACTGGCATCTCTTAGCCCTGGTATCTCCATTTGGTCTTCTCTGGTTGTTGTGTTATTCTTTACACAATCCTACAGGTCTCCCTAAAATTAAGTGGCTCTCTGGAGAAAGTAGGAGAGGTACCACAAAGCAAGATGAGGGTCATGGCCACTGAACTCACAGATTAGTCGTTTCGTCCAAGCTCAGAAGCAAGTCTTGACAGATGTAAAGATGTTTAGAAATACATTTAAGAGGAAAAAAACGCATGTCTGTATAAACAAAACTCAAAAAGTACTAAAATGAACAAGAAGGTTGCTGGATTCTGCTCTTTTAAACCAAGCACACACACATAATTGTTCCTTACACACATTCTTCCTCCTGTCCCCTCCCCTTCCTTCCTTTTTTCTAACTCCATCCCTCTCATGTTAATTCCGTTTGTCCCTTCTTACAGTTTCACTTAAACTTAATGTCATTTATATAAGCATATAGACATATATATATATATATATGATTTTATATATCTATATAAAATCTAGGAATTACAAATGCCAGAAAACATGATACTTATCCGAGTCTGGTTGAATTTATTTAATATAATTATCTTCCATAGGATCCATTTTCCTGAAAAATAACAGTGTCATCCTTCCTCATGGTGGAAAGCCTACTGTGTGTATTTGCTCCATTTTCCTTATCTGATTCTCTCCAGCTGAACTCCTAGGTTGGAGTTCTGCAACTTGAGTGCTATGAACAGTGCTATGAAGATGTGTTAGTCTTTGACATGTTGGCTTGGAACCTTTGGGGGAAATGCAAAGGGGTGATGAATATAGCTAAGTCTAGTGGAGTGAATGTCTATGGCTAGTTTTCATTTTATTGGTCTTTTCCTTAGAAACCTCCACGGTGTCTGGACTAGTTTTTATCCCCACGAGCAGCATACAGGGCTTGATGAGGCTGACAGGCACACACTCCCTTCAAAGTTCTTGCTGAAACTCTACCACTGCTTTGGGAGTTGTTGGTCAGGCCATCTGTCCTGTTTTGGACAGGTAGCAGGGAACCCTTAGTTGAGACAGACAATCCTTGGATTTAGGAATTAGTCTCTCCTGGGTTGTATTGGAAAAAAAATGTATAATAAAACCAAATTAAGTTATTTCTTAAAATGCAATTTCCAATATCTCTAAGGAACTACATAGAGAAAAGAGTTGCCGATTGCCTTCCTGAAGGCAAATTTGAGAAAATCCCCTCCCAACATTAACTCCCTGCTTTCCCCCTCTCTTACTGTTGATGGCCCCTTGTGTTTCAAATGATTCCGAAAGATAGGACAGAAGAGTGAAGCCCATAATTGAGGTGACCAATAATTAGCTAATCCCATGTGCAAAGCCAGTTCAGAGAGAAGTAGCAGGAGTCGATACCACCAAAGTCATGGCACCCTACACAGGATGGGTATTTTATAGTTAGGTCTTCCCCCATGCATTTCTTAATTTACTCCTACTTCTAACTCAAAAACTTTGGAAGAGAATAAGAACACCTTTCTGGAAAAAGTAAGAATTGGTCATTCCTTTCACATATTAAAAAATTAAAAATTAAAAAAAAACAAGAGGAATATTGTGAAGTAATCCATAGCTATAAATTTTCAAGAGAAAAAAAATTTATCTGTAGTGCATGTGAATTATTAAACTAACCTAACACTTACAGTGTCATTAAGGAACCCCAGCCATATTATGTTCTGAACATATGAACTCCTGGTAAAGACACAGAATGCCCTCTTCAGAAGTTCTGTTCTGTGCTAATTAGCTAATGGATTCTTCAAGGGAAGGAAGCTGTTCTATTTAAAACTACAGCATCAAACATTTAGCAATGTTATTTGGTAAGTAAATCTTTGATAGCTGCTCAACTAAGTTTTCCTTCCTTTTACATTAAAAACAAGACCATGCTGAAGACACGGAAACTTATAGCCTGAGAGTTGTGTTACCACTCAGAGGCAGCTCTTTGTCTCAGGACTGCTGAGGCTGAAAGAGCCCATCTGTTTCCCAGAGAAACTTGCCAATAAAACCCCTAAGACACATTAGTGTTTTCAGGATCCCATAGAAACATTCCAATTGCTATCAGGTACAAGTGCTATAACCTATAGGTTCTGCTAAAAGTTTCCAAGCACAACAAAACCCAACTATTTGTCTCATGTTAGAAGAAGAAATGTGTCTCATAAAACACTCACAGGTCTCATTATTCTGGAGGAATATGGACAAAGCCAAGGTACTGTGATTACTATAGAAACACCTTACTGAAACATGGAAGATCTGATATACAAGTATCAATAGTAACCTACCTCAAGACAACACCCAAACAAAACCACACTACACACACACACACACACACACACACACACACACACACACACACACACACACACACACACACACACACACACGCACGCACATGAGCCCTGGAACATAGCAGAGTCAGAGGTACTATTTCATTAAAGCATCTGTAAGAGTGCATACTCTTTGCCAGTCCTAAGTAAAAATCACAAAATCTTCTCCCGGTTCTCTCATTATCATGTGTCAGTTTGCTGAACGTGAGTCAGGTTTTCTCTGTGAAAGCATGTACTTAACAATTACTCTTTCCTTGAAAGTCCTTGAGATGATGTAATAATTGAGGCTGTGAGATAACTGATAAGCCAGAAATAAATTGCTCATTCTAAACCCCACAAGATCTAAATGAACAAAACAAAATCAAAAACATGTAAAAGAGTAAATTTTAGTAGCTATTTATTTCACAGGAAATTCTAACAATGTCCCAAACACTGCAAGTACCAACTGTGGAGTCATAGATACAGTGACCTGAATCTTTATAACCAGATCTTCATCTGAATGACTGTACTTTCACAAGGCACCAGGGCAGGTTAGAAAGTCAGTCTTTTTCCTTCTCTTCATTCTAAGCAAATCTGCCTCACCCCCAGTAACAGAAGAAATGTCACAACCCGAGAATCCAACCTGAGGGGAGGCTGGCCTAATTCTCTATGTATATATTCCTTTTCCTTGATGGCCGTGTGTGTGTGTGTGTGTGTGTGTGTGTGTGTGTGTGTGTGTGTATATGTGTGTGTGTGTGTGTGTGTGTGTGTGTGTGTGTGTGTACGTATGTGTATGGAAGCCAGAGGTTGGCTTCTAAAGTCTTCTGCTATACCCCACCCCCTTTTCTTTTGTGATAACATATCTCAGTGAATTTAGAGCTCACTGATTGGCTGAGTTGGCTAGCCAGAGAGATCCCAAGACCCTCTTGTCTCCATCCCCTTTTCCAATGCTAACATCATGGATGTGTAAACAGAACCATCTCCCCAGGCCACTGGTCCTTCCAGTTTTGTTTGTTTGTTTTTTGTTTGGGGGCTAAGAAGTCCAGCACAGAAATTCTCTCAAACAAATGAAATAAAACATGGTTTGGGTCTTTTTTTTTTTTTTTTTTTTGAGGGAGGAGGGTTGTTTTGGTTTTGCTTTCTTCAGTATGCTAAAACTCCATTGTCTCTCATTGAACTTTCTTTAACTCCATGGGAGACAGCAATGGAAAAAACATAGGCCCAGGTGTCATGAGATGCATAAAACTAGGTTGAAATTCCACTTCTACTCCTTAGTGTGAATGTACTGCACCAACCAGTTGACTTCTTTAAGTCAGTAAACAAAGGCTGAGTTTCTCCTCTCTGATTGAAGAAGACTGTAGGTAAGGCCCAAACTAAAATATTTCTTAAGTAAAATCTCCGTAAATGGCAGCTGTCACTATTATGGCTGTGTGGGGACAAGCAGGCGAGGCTGTAAACCATTCTCACTCCACTAAGCACTGGCATCTGAACACACACGGTGGGAAGCATGCTGTCAGCATGATTTATTTTCATTACAAGGGGCTCCATAATCTCGACCAATACATTTACATCGGGTATTCTACTTCTTCCAGTATTCCTCATTCATGGCCCGAGTCATTTTTTATCTGCAAGGTCAGAACATGTGCTTTAGTTTTAAAATGCTGCAATGTGCTTCAGTATATTTTATCGTGCCAATATTTCTTTTAGGAACTTGGAAATAAGTGCTCTTATTTCCCTTCTTTTGACCCTATGACTTCTGGCTGTTTTCTTAACCGCTTTTGAAGCTGCGCTCTGCACTGTCTACATGCCATTGCGTTTCTAAGCTCTGTCTCCTGTGTACGCCCCTTTCCATATATTACTGCTCTTTCAGGTTTGAAGACATAGAGTCAGTTTACTGTGATCCCTGGCTACACCTGGAGGGACACAGATTTATGTCTTTTACAGTATGTTCTTTTTCCGTTTCTTTGTTATTTGAACGGTCTGTTCAAATTTCCTTATAATGCATGCATTCTCTTTCACTGGGGTTTGTTAATTTAAAAATATTAACTCAGTGGGACAATAGGTCAGTCAGTGAGGTGCTTGCCTTGCAAGCAGGAGGACCTCGGGTTCGTGAACCTGCATCAAAAGAAGCTGAGCATGTGCTTGTAATCTAGAACATGGGGAAGGGAGAGACAAGTAGATCTCTGGGGTTCAGTGGCTAGCCAGTCCAGCCCATATGGAGAGTTCCAAGTCCCTGTGAGATGGGAAAACTGGGAGATGGTGCCTCTCTCTCTCTCTCCCTCTCCCTCTCCCTCTCCCTCTCCCTCTCCCTCTCTCTCTCTCTCTCTCTCTCTCTCTGTCTCTCTCTCTCTCTCTTTCTCTCTCTCTCTCCTCCTCCTCCCTCTCTCCCTCCCTCCCTCCCTCTGTCTCTCACTCCCTCTCTCTCCCTTCTCCCCTCCCTCCCTTCCCCGCCCTCTCCCACTCTCATACACACACACACACACACACACACACACACACAGAAGCAAGACAGTAGGAAGAAATAAGTGTATGTTAGAAACATAAGCATTAAAAAAGAAGTCAAGCATAGATACTTTGTAATCTTATATAAAAAGATGTTATTATAAAAGATTTGGTGGTTAGTAGTTATTTTTTTAATTATTCAAAATGGTTTCATTTTCTCCAACTGTTCAAGTGAAGGAATCTCCTAAAACTCTGATAAACCAAAGTGAGAAATATCACTTTCTACTGAGGTGAAGTAATGATATATAACTTTTGCTTTAGAAACCTGACAATTACTAAGAAAAGGTTTCCTTGTTATTCACTATATTCCTTGTTAATATAATGCTGACATTACTACAATGGTAAATTTTCATTAATTTTTATAAGCAGGTGGCAAGAAAATTTTTTCATCATATTAACAATAAATTATCTTTATGCACAGAAACATTAATTTTATAAATAACTAAACTTTCAGTAACCAAGCAATTCTATGTAGAAGCCTTTTAAGTTTCTTTAAATTTGCTTTTAATATATAATCTATAGCCTAATGCTGAAGTTGTCTTATATAACTTATACATCTTTTAAAATAATCAGACTCACGTTACTCACCTACTCATTTATTTTTAATAAGCCTTATTGAGGTAAACTTTTCATCAAAACACAATATACAGACTTGAAATGTCAAGTTTAATAAAAGGATTTGCTGATGTCTGCAGTGTGTGTGTGTGTGTTTCTATGGTTTGGTTTTTTGAAACATGTTCTCATGTAATACCTAGGTTAACCTGGAACTCACTGTATTGCCAAGCAGCTAAGGATATATTTGAACTACCAAACCTTTTGCCTCAACCTTCTAAGTGACTACACCACCATACCCAAAATTTTGGTATGTTGTTACAATGGTATCCACCAGTGTAACCATGGTGTAAGTCAAATTATAGAAGATTTCAGTCATCAAGAAAGTTGGACTGTGTTATCTCCTCACTTCCATGTCAGCTGACCACCAGTTCACCATAGATTCAGTCTTTTTGAGTTTGGTACTTGAGTGTTTTCTCTTGTGTGACAAATTCTAGCTCCATTCTTGATTCAGTGTTTGTGATGGCCTGCTCTGGGGATTAAGTTGTTGCATCAGAAAAATGAGGGATATGCCCAACTGTCATTCTTTATATCAAATCAGAGCAATATCTCATTGCATAGTCATTTCCAAAATCCTGGTCTGTTTATTCACGCAATGGCAGATATCTAGATTACCTCCTGTTTTTGATGGCTGTGAATAAAGCTGCTTCAACATCTAGGCATATGTTCTTCATTGACGTATACTTTGATTTCTCCTTCGCAAGTATTTGATAGGCATTGTTGCTTCGCAGTGTTGCTATGCATAAAGCTTTGTATTAAGCTCCCGTTCCTAAATTCCTATCCACATATATTAGTTTCACTGGCTCAAGTGATCCACAGCACCAAATATGCACTTCTTGTTTTCATGGTATCATTTTAATAATGCCATTTGAAAAGACAGCATATCAAGACTGGATTCTCAACTAGTGCTTATTGGTGTTGGTTAAAATCAATATGGTACCAGGCATAATGGCACGCTCCTGTAATCCCATAATTCAGGGGACAGAGACAGGAGGATGAGATCAAGGGAATGATTTCTCAAATAAATAACAAGAAGGGAAAAGGTGATGGGCAAGTTTCTGTGACATGATGATTTCCAGAAGATCTTGGTGCATATGGTGGCTATATTCTATGGAGGAATTAAAAAATTAAAACGGGATCTGTTATAAACCTTATTCGCATTTGCTGATTCTGTTAGTCTGAGCCAATGAGGTAAGAAACACTTGGGCCATGGCCTGCATACATTTCTTGTGATTAAAATGGCATTGTGTCAGTTCGTCTACAGGACTATCCATTAAAGTTTCAGTCAAGTTCACTTTGCCTATAGGATGGACAGCGTTCTTCTCTAAATACGTATCTTCTCCATTCCTGACTGTTTCCTCCATAAGTAGTCAACTCATCATCTCCAAGTAGACATATAATGTTTGCCTTCTATGATCAATCCTCACAAAATCTACTCAGTAACAAGTATAAAATCCATATATTCTAAAAGTATAATGATGGACCAATATTTGCTCAACATTCTTCAGGAATTCAAAGCCTGAATTCTGCTTAATTTACTAACCCTTCTGATTTTTTTTTTTTTGTATGTTTAGAAAACAAATAAAGGGCCAATGAAGATGTCAGTAAGTCTATGAAAAATTTATTAGAAACATCCTTGTTAAGTGCTGTGGTAAACATTTTCCAGTCAAAAGACCTTTTGCCATTATAAATATTGAATTAAGAGCATACAACACTACAAAGTAACAGCATAGTGTTGGGGACTGCAGAAATGAAGCATAGCTGCCAACTTTGGTATGGAGATCAAGGGAAAGGACTTAGCAAGGAATATTTTCAGTTGACATCTCGAGTTGACTTGTAAAATGGAACATCCCTCGGTTCTGGATGCCTTCTTTCTGTTCATCATTGTTTAAGTCTCGTCTTCATCATATTTTTCTATAGAACATTCCACATGACAATGTTGTGATGACATCATCTCTTACTTTAAAAAAAAATCTAAAATCAAAACCTCAAAAAAAAAAAAAAAAAGATGATCAAGCTCCTCTGTCATTTTTGGCCCTCTTCAATCTGAATTAAATTTACTTTTCTAGTATTTTTTATTAGTTCCCTACCTCACTGATCCATTCACTTTTTGCTATATATATTTTCATTATTATTCATCTCTAAAATTACCCTTTACAAATCAAGTGTACGATTGACATGGTGCAGAAGGAGCCATAGGTCTATTAGCAGATTCTGTAACTGTATTCGTGTTGTTTTGAGGACAATTATTTTCTAAAAATAGTCACGCTGCCGATTTTGTCATTTGGTTGTTTAATGAAAACTAAAATTTCTTTTATTGAGAAGGACTATGAATTTCAAGTGAAATTTGACATAACTTCTGTGTCCAGAGGTCTGAGAGAATTGACCAACAGCTTGTGGTTCCATTGCCTATGATAATCTCATATTTACCAATGGGAAGACACATTACAAACTTCAAATGGTGGGATTGGAAAGTGACATACCCGTATTCTACATATCTTATGATAGAACTCAGAGCCTACGTTTAGCAAGCAAACTTTAAGTACTATGAGTAGGGTAGCTCAGGGATCACAGGAAAAGAAAAGTTTTAGTGTTTACTGTCAAAGGTTGAATAAAAATGTGAAAACATTCAGCATTTCTATCTGGAGAGTATCTGAATGTCCTTTAAATTTACATATGCAAACAAGAATTTTCATTGTCAGTAAAGGAAAAAAACAAATGTCTATCACTAACTGATGAAGTCATCAAT
The DNA here is from genome assembly GCA_033318265.1 of Phyllotis vaccarum. Taxonomy (NCBI): domain Eukaryota; kingdom Metazoa; phylum Chordata; class Mammalia; order Rodentia; family Cricetidae; genus Phyllotis; species Phyllotis vaccarum. The sequence continues at coordinate 84,482,883 of JARWLC010000010.1, read as the reverse complement.
AATACAGTAGGATTTTTTTTTTTTTGATCTCTGGAAAGTTGCTGTTTTAAAAAATTCTATATTCTTCCCACTGAATTAGGTTAAGTCAACGTCTGTAACTTCCTGCGTGTCTGGGTTCCTTACATTTTCATTAGAAACTACACTGAATAGTTGATAGAATATTCTTTCTTAGTATTTCTGAAGCCAAGCCAGCATATGTTTTAGGAAAACAGATGCATATAAAGCAAAATTTTCAGGGATCTGAAATCCAGAAGCATGAAATAACCAAGACTGTGTAACAAACCTATGCTTCTGGACGACACTCATACAGATTTGCATTAATCTACTGAGTGTATGATATGGTAGGCTAAGACCCCATGGGTTGCTCTCCAGTGAGTATAAGTCTCAGTTCTGCATGATACACTCTAGACATCTACACCTGCACAAGTTTATGTCCATTTGTAAAATTTTACACTGATTTTTTCATAGAGTGAATCTCATGCTAAACGTTCTCACCATAAATTATAAAACTTAAAGACTTAAATAAGGATGGAAGAAATTTTCAATAGTAATTCACAATAAGGAAATGTGGTATTTAACTGGATATGGTGGTGCATGCCTTTAATCCCAGCACTCAGGAAACAGAGACAGATGACTCTCAACTCTCTCAGTTTGAAGCCAACCTGGAATATATGTTGAGTTCCAAGATAACCAGAGCTACATAGGTGCTACCTCAAAAGAAAAAAAGGAAGTGACAAATTTGGAATTTAGAAAGTTTCAATGACTGAATTTACTAAATTCGAAACACTATTTCGTAAAAGGTTTTTTTTTAAAAAATTATTCTATGATTGTATGAGAACAGGGTCTCTTTTATAGACCAGATTAACCTCAAATTTCCTATGAAGCCCTGTGAAACATTTAAAATTATAATAAAAATACTTCAGCTTCCTAAGAGCTTGATTACAGGCATGTGGCTAGCATGTTTACCGAACAATTTCTACAACAGAATGTTATTCTTTGACAATTTTATGCACGAAAATAACACACCTTGATCACATGTACCGTAATTCACTATACACAGGAGCACTCAACATCCAACTCCACTTCTTCCTCTTTATTTACTAAAATAATTTAATATTGAGAATTTTATATAAACATCATATTTATGTTATTTCTTCAATTTTTTCTCTTCTAATTCCTCTGCTCTTTATTGGATTCCTGACCTCTTTTATAATTATTCTCTCTCTGTCTCCTCTCCCCCCACCCTCTCTCTCTGACACGCACACACAAGTTCATTTAGTGTTGTTCTTATATACTTTGGTTTAGGGCTGACCACTTGGGAATGGATAACCTGTCAGGAATCTCTTTTCTGAAGGAAACAAATTCTCCCTCCTTCAGCAGCCATTGACTGCCTACACTTCATCAACTAAAAGGTAGTAGGATAGGGCTGGAGAGATGGCTCAGTGGGAAGGCATGCTTATTTTACAAACATGAGGACCTAGGCTTGGGTCCCGTTTCCAATCTAAAAACATTACAGCCATAGCTGTACTGGAGCCTCTAACTCCAGAGCTGTGGGATGGGGAAAGAGGGATCAGACACAGAATAGTCCCCAGGGCTTATTGGTTGCTAGCCACAGTCAGGCTCAGTGAGAAACCCTGTCTCAAATGAATAAAGGCAAAAAGTGGTTGAGTAGCACACCTAATGTTCTCCTCTGGCCTCTTCCTGGGCATTCACATAGGCACGGACATCATACACATCTATCCACCCATTCACATATACCACACAAACACACAGGCACACACAGTAGCATGAGATAAGGCCTGATATAGACACTCATAACGGACACTAAAATTATTTCTTATTCTGACTTATTAAAAACTATATTTTAAGTGAAGCAAACAAAGTCCAATAAAAATTCCTTTTTAAATAGAAACTTGTTAAATAACATATTTCTTAAATAGCACTTTTAAAATTGAAATAAGAAAAACGTATTTACTGATTAGTCTGGTTTTCTAGTAGGCATAGCACAGCATTAAAGCACACATAAAGATGCTTCCCCTTCCATACAGTATATCTTTGCATTAAGGAAATGAAAAATTTACCACAATAGAAGTTTCCACTCTGATATTCTGTAGGACAAAAGACAGAGGAAAAAAAATTGATGTCCATAATTCAAACTGAGACTTTAACTTGCTGGTTGCTGAAAGACTTTGTCATCCTATGGCCACGTGACCTAGAAGAGTCACTTAACTATTCTGGGCCTCAGCTGACATGTCAGTGAAATGGGAAGTAAAAATGGCACAGCCGAGCATTTTTTAGAGGGCTAAATGAGACGGAAGAGGTGAGGTATTGAAAATGGCAGAGTGGGCTTATGGTAATTGCCTGGCAACATTAGTTCTCACTTGTTATCGTCATTATTACTAGAAAAATGGAAAGGTTTCGCTTTCTTTCAAAAATAATTACCAAGAATTTTCGTCTTTGAAAAGGAATCTCCTTGAAAGAGCAGCGTCGTTCCCTGGATTTTGAAGAGTCAGATTGAAAAGAGACAATCCAGGAAGAAATGCCTTGGTTTGGTTTCATTTTGCCTGGCTTTCCTGGGTCACCAATAAGAGCGGCAGGTGGCTTTGTCGGGTCTTTATGCTCCTTTGTGCAAGACATTAAGAAAAGAATGTGGTTATAGCTTTGATAGATTTGATTTTCTTGTTTGTTGTTTGGTTTTTTTGTTGTGCTGTTTTCCACCTAAGGTTTGGAAAGGTTTAGAAGGACTGAAGTGTGTCCTGATGACTTATTGCACAAGGGAGCATTTCACATCTGAGCCAGGAAGGCAGACATAAGTTCTAGGTGAAGGCCACATTCGACTGAACTATTATGGTCAACAACAGGCCTTTCTGTCACTCTAGCGATGAAGACAATTGCTAATTTCATGTGCTCTTGTCTGTTGTGCAAAGTGGGGATGCTATATAGACAACCAGAATAATAGTCGCCGGCAGCCAACTTGGAGGGTGAGGAAACGCTTGCAGGTCTGCTCACTCTGTTAGGAGCAGGCCACATTGAGAAACCTCCTTCTGGTTCCCACAGAGGCAAGAGAACTCCAGCATTGCTACAGCTCTCACGGTCATTTTCTATTTCCTATGCAGACATCAGAATTGAATGGGAACCAAAATTCTAGAGACCTTCCTACCCACCTGTGACTGAATGAGCCAAAGGCATAGCAAGGAGACAGATGGCCCCGGGCTTAATGAGCATCTCTCAGGCCCGTGATTCTGTGGAAAGGAAATTTTGCCACCTTGGTGTTTTATACAAAGGTGTCCAACTGGACCCTCCAAAGGCTTTCCTTCAAAATGGCAACAGCCTATCTCGTGAAGGGCATTCTCAGAGAATAGCTCAGGTTCTAAGGTGTTCGAGACAGCCTTGTAGTTCCGATAGCATTGCTATGACTCCTTGAGCCATAGACTTACTTCTCAGAATTGATGTCAAGCAGCCCTAGTTTTTCGAGCCACAGGTTCCATAATCAGTACACTGAGTCCTGAAGTCGAATCACTGCACTGAATCCCATTTATAGGTGTTTTCTTTCACCCTTCATTTGTACCTCTAATTACCAGCTTGATGAACCCTCCTGCTTAAAACCCTGCATCTGCTCACCCGGCGTGCACTTCACAGATCTGAGTCCTTCTGAATTGCCACTGACCATATGAATTACGTTCCCCGGCTCCCGTTTGTATCCTTTTTGGCAGTTTGACCTCGGTTCTTTCTTCTCCTCCTCATTTGCAGCATATCTCTGTGGCAGTTCTGGCTAACTTCCACAGCATAACATTTTCCTCCTGCTGTAGCAAAATCAAAACTTGCAGCTGTTTTAATATGGCATCTGTGGTTAATTTTTGGTTCGGCATTGCACATCCTGAATGACAGTAATGTCCGGCGCTAGTGTGGTATTATGCAAGATTTAAGACAGATGGAAACCTTTCAAATCATTGCAAACTGTATGTGGAAGAGCTGCAATAAACAGGCCCATGTAGAGAAGCTCCAAGAACCTCCAGGCATCTAGGAAGTGAGAACACTATTGTTCATTCACTGCTGCAGTATCCTGTAATATTTTTTTTTGTCACTTTCTTGCTCCTGGAGTAGCACCAAAAGAACAAAAACGAAGATAAAAATCCACATGAATATGCCTAAAGTTGTCTATTGGGCTCAGCAATCTATTAATTTTTCTAGATGATGTGATTACTCTTGGTTACTTCTGACGTTTTTAGGACAGTTCCTTCTATCTTAAGTGATGAGACAGGGGTTCTATGAACATTGTTTGAAATAGATGGGAACTCAGTGAAAAAGAATAAACCCTCCATTATAATAGGAATAAACTTCTCTCCCATGGTCCCTGGAAAAATAGCTGGATTTAAGCAACAGAGCCAGACCCAGCTTTTAAGAGTCACTTAGTTTTTAAGGGTAATGTCTGAACATAATTTAGCAGGGGTTGGCAACATAAAATGTTGTCTCAGAGGAAAGCAAGAGTTAGGTTCTGAATTTCAAAAAGACAATATAAAGGTTCACCTTGCGAGGTTATACAGAAGAAAGCGGGAAAGCTGGGTGAATTGACAAGGCCGGATGGAGGAAGACAGCTTGAGAAAGAAAGGAGGTGAGAGAAAGTAGAGGGAGCACTTTAGATTAAAATTTCAAATGAGAGGTCTAAATGGAGGCTTGCTGTCCCAGGAAGACATTCTGAAGACATCGGGGACCATGAGGAAGAGGCTGGCGTCCTTCAGCTGACCTGAATGGGAGCAGAGACTGAGAGGAAGCGTAGGACCCCAGGGAGACAATGCAAGCTACATCTCAAACAGCCTCTCTGCAAAGGAGCCTTCCAGCTCCGACTGCGCCCTTGGCTCAGAGAGTGCTAAAGGAAGTACACTAATGAGCACAAGGGCCTGGTGCCTGGAGCAGCGACCGCAGGGTTCACCAGGCAGGCACGGCTTTTTTGTTTCATAAATCAATTACAACATGTTATATTGATTTCACCAGGCCAGCATGACTTAAAAAGTTAATGAGCAAAATATTTTTTTTTTATTATTTTTCAAAACACTGCAGTGTCTACAGATTAATACACTCTGCAGTAAGACAAATGGATGCTTTGGCTGCTGCAGACTTCATTCTAATCCAAGCGCCCTCTGAGATCCTCATTGCAGGACCAGAAGAGAGTCTGGATCTGGCATGATTCCCTGGTGCTTTGTGCCAATGAATTCTCTTCCTGGTGACTGAACCAGGGGCATCCCCAGCTAATGTATCTGTCTTTAAGCCCCAGTGCGTTCTGTACAGGTGGCCAGAACCTTCCAGATGGAAGCAGGGGGAGAGAGGAGTGAGACCCTCCTGACGTAGCACATGACAGGACTGCATTTGTGAGGGTGGCTCTTGAGGAATGATATAGCACTCTTCTGAGCTGCAGTAACATTTATTTTGGACAAATCCAATAGTAAGAAAATGCTAAGGGCTCTATTCTGCCAATCAATCTCTGACCCAGCGTGGAAACAACAGAGATACCTCTCAAGAAAAAGAGCTTGTGGGTGGATTAGCACAACCACACATTATTCTGTGCATCTGGCTTTCAGGGGAGAATGCAAAGGGGAAATAAAGTTGAATGATTAAAAGTAGAATACATAATAAAGTGTAGATCACATTAATTTTTAAAATATCCATACCAGTATAGTGTATGGCAACAAAATGTAAACTTTGTACTGACTGACTTATCTGTTTTAAGTAATGACAAAGGAGGCTCCACACACATTTTGTCAAATAGACAGAAGCAATTAAGTTCTCCCTGCCTGTGAAAATTCTAGAAAACCCTACATGACTGTACCACACAATCTTTTTATTTGGTTGGTTTCACTGGCTAAGTTGTGTTGGTTTTACAGTTTTCCCATCAGAAATACAGTACTCTTAACTTGATGGAACTAAATATGAGTAATTTTACCTTTTCTTTTCACATATTTTTCTGTAACAATATTTGGTATGTCAAGACAGTTCGTTGTTCCCATTTCTTAAAACATTCTCTGGGTTGATTGTTGGATTGGGTTTTAATTAACTTGCCTTTATTTACAAGTATACATTACCCCCATCTTTCCACACATAAACACCCTCCTGGGAGTGCTAAGTGGATATTTCCTGACTCTCTTAGTCCTTTCAAGATATAATTTAGAAGCAGAACCTGTGCTGTCTAGAGAAATGTTATTTCTACTTGTACAGGACAAAATGCATAATGGGAACAGTGACTCCCTTCAAACCTTATACCTCCTCCACTACTGCTGCTCATTCTGGACTCCTGTACCTAATGTGTAGTCCAGGACATACACACATCCAGAAACAAGAAATCAGAGGCCACAGTGTTTTCATACAAACAGGTATGTGAGACAGGATTAAATTATATTAAATGATCCATAAAAAAAATGCAGGGAAGTGAATAGAGGGGAAAAACAGATACAGATATTTCAAACCCAAATGTGTGTACCAGTGATAAGGCCTCTCTGAAAGAGCAGGAACTTCAGCCAGAGTCTTATCTAAAAACTTAGGGACAACCTCATGACACCCAGACAAGACAGTTCCAATGCATCTGAATTTTCTAAAGATTCCCAGACACAAGATCTTGTCATTCAAGATGAGTGGATTCATTCAGTGCTTTTCCTATCATGATTTTTAGACATATACAAGTTTCCTCATCATGGATATAACAGAAAAATGAAAGCATTAGAGAGTCCTTGGAGAGTTTTAAGGTCCAAAACTATGGGTCAATGTTGCTTTCTCACCAAAAGGATGCCCCCACTGTTTCCAGGAATGATATCATATTATAATGAATCTACAGTTGTATATAGGTTTTGGTAGAACTAACATGATAGTGTTATGTACTTTATAGGTAGAAAGGGAGAACTAGCACACAAAGGTCTTATAAAGCAGCAAGTTGATTCTCTTTGTGTGTGTGTGTGTGTCTGTGTGTGTGTGTGTGTGTGTGTGTGTGTGTGTACAAACACAAATATGAACATTCTACACTGGGTGAATGATAATGTCACCTAACGCAAAGGTTACTTACACCTGGATTCAGAGTTAATGAAAAGGATACTTCCTGCTAAACCTGATTGAATTTCATATGCACATATGCACCAATGTTTTCATTCTAGCTGGGAGTAGGTCACAGATTCATTCGTCATGGAAGTATGATGTCATTCATAAGTTAGGAAGAAAAACATGAGTCCTCTCTCTCTACCCTTGAGCACACAGCTCTCTAAAATACAAACAGAAACAAAGTATAGCATGATTTAAGTCATGTCTTACAGATTTCTACCTCCCACCCCTTTACTTGCTAATAAACTAATATTTATCTTTTGATTTTTCTGATAAACATTGAAAAATCTGACAGTACATTAACCCTGATAAGACTTTACTGTGAAAACGCATAAAAATGCATCGTGCATAGCTGTAGAATAATTAATATTAAAAGTAATAATGTCTCTGAATGCATTATGCCCTTTAATTCTTACAAGAGTCCTAAATGGTATTATACCTCTGATTTTATGGATGACAGTAACCAAGCTCAGGTAGGCTAAATATCTCCCTAGTGCCACATACTTTATAGGAGCTTTGTCTCAGCTATGTTCGGTGGAGCCTGTGTTCTCAACATTCATTTTGTCAGTAGACATTCACTGCAAAAGTAGAACATTCCAGGCATTGCCCAAACTTCTGTGCACCACCAATATCATTTTCTACATCAAGACAAAGTATTTATCAGCAGTGAAAACATTCACAGGAACAGCATTCTTTTGAAAATATGATGTCACTAATCATCAGTTTGGTGAATCCAGAAGGGAATGCAATCAACTTGGCAAAAGGAGCCCAAAGGGCTAGAAAATATCATTCCAAATATGTGAATTGAACAATTGAAGCAGCAGATGAGAAGCTGGGAGCAACAAGCTGAGTGGTTGGTGTCTTCTTGCAGGCAGGGGAAGACAAAATCAACCAAATATAAAAATAGAATGAAAAGTTACAGGTGACACTGAGGAGGTCACATTAGTGTTTCTTAGGCCATTATTTTGGTCTCCAAGACACAAACTTATAATGAAAATAGATTAAAAATATAAACTGATATACATTCTATATTTCCAAACAACTTCTCAAAGAGCCAATGGTTCACTTTAAAATCACTAGAGTCAGCAGCAAAGATGACTCAGAGGGTGGTTCTTTCTCTATTAATTATTTTTATTTTTTTCTGCCTTTACTCTTATTATGCCATTTCAGTGACTCAAGCAAATGTGCTACAGACAGAGGAAAATGAAAATGAGAGTTATTTTTAGCAATGTTCCCTGTGCTTCTCCAGGAATTTACAAACAAATGGGACTAGGAAAGGATGCAACATACAACATGTTACTTCTACTGATGTACTTTTCTTGTTTCTTATTTAAAGTACCACAAAGACATTAATTGTGGGAGGGATCATGATATAAGCTTGTCTCTAAATTTCACCTTCTATAGCCTCTACCAGTGAACTACCCTAGAACCAAATCTTGTTTGTTTATGCACATAGGATTCATCTCTCTTTCTACACTTCAAATGTTCCTTTGGCTTATAAGTTTCTTTCCTGAATATTTTCCTCGGGGGGAGGGGCGGTTATTTTTTTCTTAAAGCTCATATCATCTACTAGTTCACCAGAAAGGTGAACTTACTCAATCACCTTTATCAATTTGGGGCATAAAGAAACTAATGAAGGAAGAATTGGTGAAGGGCTGTGGTCATCAGTATCATAAAGGTTAAATCGGTCTTTAGGATTCCAAACCAAACACAGGACTCCATTACCACAGGACCAAAGAGTAATTAGCAATCCCAAATGAGAGAAAAAGGAGAGAGAATTTCCTCAGGCTCGGAGCATGGAAGCAGAGTCTCCTAACAGAAACAAGCCTATAAAACAAAACCTGTCAATTATTGGGGATATGGCCTAGAGAATATGTACTTAGCCCTCAGCTTTTCCAGGTTCTCAAGCATAGATTGATTCCACAGTCAAGCATAACCAGGGACCAAATGATAAGTGTGTTCAATAATGTCCTGCATAAAGGTCAGCCTTCTGAAAATGTAAACAGGAGACAGCAGGAAACACCTGATCCTAAGGAGAAACCGGCCAGTAAGAGCACACCATCCAGTCTTCGTCACTTCCTACTTTGCCACATTTGTATTCTCTGCACAGCTTTTACAACTCTTATGCTTTCTTTGTAATCTATGTATCTGTGTGAAGGCAAGATTGGGATTTGTCTGCACCATATAATATGTGTCCGAGGCCAATCAATGTCTGCATGCACCGGGTCCTTAGTAAGCACTTAAGAAATTGATTAGGTAAGAAGACTTTGGTCAATTAAGATTACTTTGCTAATCTAGGCATCCTTAAGCAAATACTGTATATGTTACAGAACAATGATGTGAAATGATATCTCACTTTATATAATTAGGATTTTAGAATTATTCAAGTGGTGAGTCACCTTTATAATGTCATGGTCATCATATCTGTTTTACCCTTTTATCCCATCTGTTCAGTGGAGATCATGTTACCTGGCAATTAAGTGACACATGACATTCAGATCCTCACCATTAATATATTCACTCACATTTATTGAAAACATATTATGGCAACGTATTATGCACCGAGAAGAAAGAACCAGAAAACCAAATGTATTACCCTTGTCAAGTTCCATCTGAGTAAGTGTCCAGGGTCAGGTGGTCAGAAGAAAACCAGACGAAGAAAACAATCCGATGTTCAACTGATGGGAACAGAAAGAAGTGGAAAAATCCCTGGGAGAGAGGTGTCCTTAATCATCACAGATAGCAGCATGGGGGTGAACATGCCCAGAGTGGTGCATTGTTTGCGGTAAGAATAAGGCAATACCAAAATAAGAAAGGGGGAACTCAGTCTTCTTTGAAGGAGAAGGGCAGCCACAAAGCAATGAACAGTATGATCTGGCTTGCACACTGACAAGGGCATGAGGCAGTTACAGAACTTCTGGCCAGACACAATCGGTCTTTAAAGTTCGAGGAGTGATGATTGCCCAATTCGGAGTAGAACTGAAGATTCAAAACAAGATGATGTGAGGGGCCACGATCTGACCTATCAAAGATCCTCGGAAATAGTCCTTCTGCTGTTTGTTGGGTTTGTTCTCTATTTGACTCTTCCCCGAGTCCTACCCACCAGTAATCTCCAAATAACCACTACCTCATGGAGACACGGGGATTTTATGCAAGATTTTATCTGAACCATTTGAAATTTCCTAATCTGTGATGTCCGAACAGATAACCTAAAATTGTGTGATCCAACATGATTTGCTGGCTCGTAGAGCACAGGTCCTCAATGAAAATGACTTGTATGGTCACTATTCCAATACAAGCATTTTTACTAAACTGGCGAGCCCCTAAATGTCACTGTGGTGTACTTTATAATCAATGGCTAGCAAGGCCATTTTATTCTGACCGTAAATGGGATTTAAGAGGAGCATGGAGTATCTTATACCATTCTGCGAACCATATTTTCCTTATGATTTCCCATGTTTTATAAGGTCAGTGACTTTGACTGCCAGCCCATGTTTAAAAGACTTCCACACATTTCAGCCTGATGAGGTCTTATTTCCCATACTTAAGGCCAAGTTAAAGCCACAACATAGAGGAAGAGAAAGAGATGAGATTAATCTTTCTCACTTCAAATACCCCCCACCCACTGCAGTTTTATTGTTGTTCCATCCTGGTTTCTTTGATGAAAATATGTGCCAAACTTGAAACAATAACAGGTTTCTTCTTTTTTTTTTCCCACAAAAAAATTCCATGACCTTGCTAATTCAGAGCTATAATAATTTCAAAAATATTTAACATAGGCTTATTACATTCAAGTTCATTTTATTGTGGAAAACAAACCACAAGTGCTTGCTCAATGAGTGAACACAGTAAATACAGCTACCTAGGAGAGAAATTCAGATAGCCGCTGTGGTCACTTCAATGCAATTGGCCCCATAATCTCACACTCACTTCAACTCTTGATGGCAGTGCTCCCCAATTCACACATACCACGCCTTCCAAGACCCTTTCTCCTTTCATTTCCCTACATAATCAAGGTATCTCCTGGGCTAGGGTCATGGCATTAAGGGGAAGATGTTTATTGTTCACTCCACTTTTTAGAAAAATAAATGTTTGCAATTTCTCCTTTGTCAACCTCGCTACCTCTCCTGGCAGTAGAAAGTATTTTCTCCCTTTCCTGAATTTCCTAGACCTATTATTTACTTTACCTGAGTGACCCTTGTTAGCTTGGAGATTTGGAGAGAAACTTTTTTAGATTATGCCAACCATTTATATCTCTCTGTTGTCACACGGAGTCTAGCAGAAGACCTTTGAGAGCTTCACCAAGAACTCAGGTGTTATTTCAGGGCATCAGAAAGCTTTTATGTTATTAATATGCATCGATCCCTTCTCTAAAATTCCAGTAAGCATGCATCATCAAAGGTGAATGGATGGAATCAAAAATGCCAAATCTGAAATTTTGCTCCTTTATTCTATTTTATGTGCAGTAGTCATAGATGGATACAGAGGCTTAATGTGCCTTTGTTTCCTGAGTGAAATAAACTAAGGACCACAAATGGCATGCTGTGGTTACATGATCATATGTTATTAGATATGGTTAGCCTTCTCATGTCAACTCAAACCATCTATGCTAACTAGACAAAGGATGTACGCAAAAGATACTTGTAGTTTTTGGAAGAGTTGTTCAATTTAACATGTGAGTAGTCTATTGCAATAATTTTATATCATAAGGCTACTCATTCAGTCTTTGAAATAATTTGCCTATAGGTTTGTTCGGAGAGGGAGGGGAAATTTCTTAGAAAATGCCTTTTTGTACCACCAACAGTTACTATATTCAGCTGTTGACCTGAGCCTACCAGAAAACAGAGATGAATTCCTTCATTATGCACTAGAATGTCATATCCCAATAACAAAATCACATTAATATTTTAATGATGTTAGGACTGAACACAATGTCTTGTAGTTATTAAAACTCGATCAGTATTTCTTGAAGTGAATTAAACAGAATAAGATAAAACAATTTCAATAGCTTTGTTTATACATTCATTTTTATGAACATGCATTTATTCAAAATGGCATGCCTACAATTATGCACAAAACAATGGCTGTAGGAAGTTCATCTTGATAAGAGTATGCTGGGAAATTCACCTGAATTTTGTCAGCTTATATTTCAATTTTGTAAGGAGACAAAACAAAACAAAAAAACCTAAGTGTTTATTCAAATACCTACCTCATCATGGAGTCTTTCTTATGAATCAGGTCAAGCTCAGTATCTCCCAATAACCTCAGCAGCCATTCCACACCCCATGATATTGTGGCCAAGCCAGAAAACTGAGGGGAGCTATTGAGCTACCACAAATCTTCTCCCCTGCCCTGAAATAATATTCTTGTTCCTATTTAGATAGAAATATGAGCATGCCTAAAGTATTTTAGAACTGAAGAAAAATGTAAACTATATAGCTATAGAATGTATTTTATCCATGAGATTTCTAATCAATATATCATTCCATAATTCCAAAGTCTATTTACATGAGACAGATATAGATTTTTGTTGGCATGAATACCTTGAGAATCATGGGGGGAAAAACAAATTATCTACTCATATCTAATGTCCATAGTTAGTATTCACCATAACAGAAATAGGAGACCAAATGCTTCTTAAGATGACGTGAAAAGTGGAAGTCATGGACCAGAAAAGTGTCTATTTCTCTATACTTTATGGTTTCCAGATATGAATAGTGAACTAAACTTGAACTTTCTAAAGACAACCTAGAAATCAGTTCTTATATACATTATACAATGTTAAAAAAGAGAACCATGCAACCAAACTGTGTCCTTTTCCAACATCAGTATCCCATCCCATGAAGTGAAATTTCACCCTCCCTAAGGGCATCTTTATCAAGTCTATCCAGTGGTCCAAGTGTAGTCTTTAATTACTTTTCTCCGCTTATCATGGAAAGCATCATTACATCTTCAAAATATATAACTTCAGGATCATCAATAGCTTGTGCTTAACACACCAATGCCTACTAATGACATTAACGCTGGTGACATAAATCTGAGCATCCTCCCTGTAGATGAAGGCTTAGAAAGTAACTTCTGGCCAGAAGAATTGATACTCTAAACCACCTGCATCAAAACAGAGTTTGCACAGGAACAGCACTTCAGATAGTCAGTGGATTAAAATGGCATTGTTTCAAGTGTTTCAACTTTATCTTTAAATTGGTAAAACTTGAACTTATGAGGCTTTTATGTAAATTTCCTACATACTGCTCACTAAGACATAATGTATTTTGCATTATATTTTGTTTGTAGTACTGGAGATCCCAGCTTCTCCTTTGTGGTACAGGTCCTCTACCACTGGGCCACAGGTCAGCTGTTTGTATTTTCCTTCTATTTATTTTTGTCAGTTTCTTACATAAAAGGATATATATGATATATATCCCACCTCCAACTACCTTTGTTTATGTCCTTTACACTCCCCGCTGATCCTCTTCTAAACTAGTCTCTCTCTCCTCTCTCTCTCTCTCTCTCTCTCTCTCTCTCTCTCTCTCTCTCTCTCTCTCTCTCCTCTCTCTCTCCCTCTCTCTCTCTCTCTCTCTGTGTGTGTGTGTGTGTGTGTGTGTGTGTGTGTGTGTGTGTGTGCATTTTTTGGTGTAGACGGCCGTAATTGCTATGTGTTGTTTTTTGTTTGTCTTGAGACACGGTCTTATTCTATTATCCAGTGCACCTTGGACATGCTTTGTAGTCTTGGTGGTACTTGAACTTATGATCCTTTGGCAGTGGTCCCAGGAGTAGCTGGAATGTAAGGCCTGTTTACCAGGACCAGTAGACAAGCTAGGAAAGGGTTCTCCCACTCAATTCTATCACCAGTCTTAAAAATAATTCTGATTTAATTTTTTTTAAAAAAAGAACGGAGCTAGAGATCAACCTCGGGACTTTGTGATATCAAGAGCTCTTACCTTCCCATCAAGTCACATTTTTATGTCAATCTATTTCTTAATTATGTAAAGGTACTTATTTGAACACTGAACATTCACAAATTCATTTCATAAACCTCATGAAAACAAATTTCTGCCATCAGGAATATTTGCCAGAACTCCCCATCGCCTCCACACATTTTTCACCTCTTCCACATGCAGCTGCTAAGGGAATCTTAGATGCTTCTACAGCTCTGGTTGTCTCCCAGGAGAGAGAAGGCTGCCACGCATTTTCCACCATTATTGGTGAGAAGTAATTCCCCTCCCCTGGTGGCTATCTTCAGTCTTATTTCAGTCTTATTCTTTAATTATATATCATCTCTGACTGATCTGATCCAGTCACCATCTTTGAATATGATCTATGTGGCCCTGACTACTCTCTCTAGTCCTGGTCAGTCAGTGAAGCTGACTTAGAACTCCAACTGTATTCCGTCTGTATCTCATCTTATCAATAATCTCACTCCTATCTCAAATATGACACATCTGAGCAGACTTGTACAACTTTACTATCATGTCCCATATGTTCTATGACATTCTGGCCAGACTAATCTAAAAACTGTGTGTGTGTGTGTGTGTGTGTGTGTGTGTGTGTACATACATGCCATGGCACATATGTAAAGTATATAGTATACAGGTTTTTTTTTTCTCCTTCAAGGTGGGTTTCAGGGACTGATCTGAAGTCATCAATCATGGAGGCAAGCTCCTTTAGCAGCTAAGCCAGCTTGCTAGCCCCATGCTTTTTTCTAATAACTGGGGTATTGAGGCTGTGAGATTTACAGAAAATACTGAAGTATGTCTCCTTGAGTCCCTCAGAAAATTACACTATGGCCGGCATTAGCTTTGGAGGACATTCTCAAATTGTTCTCCAAAGAATCAATATCAATTTACATTCTATCCAGTGTGCAGTGAGTTTCTATTTCTGTACTTCCTACTACCTAGTTTTGTCATGTTTTAAGTGTAAACATTTCATAGCTATGAGATATAATCCTATTGCTTATTTAATTCTTGTGCCTTTAATTATTGGTGAAGCCAAGTATTTTTAAATTAAGGTAATTCTAGTTGATACACAAAACATAAAAATTATATTTTCTTTTTGCATAAATAGCTTGTTGGCATTTGTTGCTTGCTTTAAGGATTTATCTGAAGTATTTTATCCCTCTGCAGCTGCTGCTTTCCTCTCTCCTCATTTTTCTGATCTTTTTGTTATTATAGATTCACAGATAACTTAATAGTATCCAAATTAAATGGGCACTTTCAGTTCTATGCACCACAAACATTCGTTCTCATCAACCTCTTAGATTTACAGACAGCAAGGTTTATAAACAACAACTAAAATCTCTTATTAGTCCTGTAACTTTACACTTAATGAGCTATATTTAAGAGAGAAGAGAGAGAGTGTGTGTGTATGCATGAGCACCAGGGCAAAGATGAGATCCAAGTATAGTCTCATTTTCAGATTGACATTTGATACTGGTTGTCAGGTAGAAGCCCAGCTGGATTTACCAACCGGAAGCATTCATTTTCTTCTCCATTGATCTTTCTGTGGGGATTTGGTCTTTGTAGAGCAAAGAATCCATGAGAATGCCTCAGAAGAAGTGCTGCAAAGTCAGGGGCAGAGACAGAAGCAATAGATCTATCTCTTAAGGCTCTAGCCTCAAAAGTCACTCTGAGAAGATGATTCTGCTTCATTTTATCAGTCCAAGTAAGTACCAGAAATGTCAGAGGGAGCCTTTGGATGGCAGACTAGTAACATGGCATTATTTAAAAGCAGGCTGGAGGGAATTTAATGTTATAACCATCTTTGGAAATAAGTGACATCCCACCAGTTTCCAGCTGGGTAACCTTTGCCCTTTCTATTGTGAGCCTTCAACATTACTTTGGGCTTCTTTTTCCTTTCATCTATAAATCCATGCATTTGGGGTATCAGCTTGCCAAGTTTCAACCAAATTTTCTTTCTTTTTCTTCTTTTTTGGGGGTTTTGTTTCATTTACTTCAAAATTACATAGTTACTGAATTTGGGAGGGTATGTCAAGAAACATAACCTATGAAAATGTAAAGCAGTGGGCAAATGGAATGGCCCAGCAGGTAGAGGGGCTTGCCTCCAATGATGACAATTTGAGTTCTATCCCCTAGAATTCTCACAGGGAAAGGAGAGATCCAATTCTCACAAGTTGTCCTCTGACCTAAACACTTGCACTGTAGTACATGCCAGGCCACACCCACATAAAACAATCATAGATAAAAAAAAAATTTAAATGGAAAGTGGAATAGTTGCTTTGATTAGGGGGTTTGTGTTTGGGGTCTATCTAAATGGTGATAATATGTTCTCACTTTAATATTTTAGTAAGTAGGTCCTCAGGAGCTCTCTATGTGTATCTCTGAATCTCTGGGTCTCTATCTCTGTCTCTCTGTCCATCTGTCTCTCTGTTTCTATCTGTGTGTCTCTGTCTCTGGGTCTCTCCTCTCCCCCCCCCTCTCCTTCCCTCCCCCACTCCTCTCATACACACACCTATTCCCTTCTCCATATCCCTCTCCTTGAGGTTTTGATGTTACCCTGGATTTCAACCAAAATTTTTTTAAGATGGAAACTTGCAGAAATTTCTAGAGTCAATAACGAACACTGCCTTCTGCATCATATCATATATAGATGGACAGAGAAAACAAACCCCTTCTGTTGAACTTGTTTTGGACTATGTGGAAACAATAAACACTTTTAGTAGTTTAATGCTTTAGTTAGCAAATATAGTTCACATCTCAAATTTAGCTATTAGCTCCTGAATGTTCTTCATTGAAATTTTGTGATTTCTTTCTGTGAACTTGTTCATCCTTCTCCTGATTTACTCTTAGACAACTTGTTGTGTTGTAACTCTTGCTGTTTTAGATCAGCTCCCTCAAGGGAAAATGTTCTCTGCTTGCATCTTCCCACAGTATTAGATGTGTATGTGGATTCAGAAGGAATTGGGGGTGTGTTGAACAGAGTAAATGAAAGGAAGCACACTAAAGAACAAACTTGCTTTCTCTTTGAAGATCTAATCTTGCCTGAGCAGACTATCTGAATCCCTAGGTATAAGAGTATTCACATGGAAAGCCATCTTCATACATGCAGAGAAAAAGCTCTGGAAAAAGCTATTTCCCTTTAGGACAGAAGAGACATATAGGAGAGCCATGGCTAGTTACTTCCATTATTAAAAAAGAAAACAGAAGAAAAGAATTTTCTCTATTTTTATATAGATAATTTATGTAGTTAAAATCATTTTTCCTGGTCCTGGTTAATAACTAATAAATTTGAAATTTGCTTATAAATTGTTGGCAAGTAGAATAAATTAACTCAGTTAATAAATGGAATTAAACGTGTGTGTGTTCAAAAAAATCCATAAACATTCCTACTTCCAGACCCCGGATTACCAATTATCAATAATTCCTCACTCTGAAGTATATGTAAAATTTTAAAGTATGACAAAAGTAAATAGAGTAATACCATAGCATCCAGTGATGTAAAAACAGTGTCAAGTAGTGAGCAAGAAAACTTAAGGTTCATATTTATTCCCAAGAAAGGACTCTGACACAGTGTCATTACTCCGTCAAAACCGCCAACAAAATCTTGACTTGCCATCAAACAGAATTTGCAAACACTTCAAGTTCTGACACGTAGACAAAGGAATAGTCTAATGACTATTTAACCACAGTCAACACTATTTAAGGCATACAATACAGACCTTCATATATTTAAGAATTATTATGCATAAGTCTTATACAACACCAGTCCTCTAAGGAGCACCAGACACTATGTAAGTAATTTAAACTTGCAGAACATTCCAGTTTGAAATGCAGACCAGCATGGAAGACTTGAGAACAGGAACTCAGCTAACACTACATGAAACCAATATTTGACTGAGTCTCTACTGGGGTCACTCTCCACCACTTATGTTTTGATATTGCCAGTGTTTTCTTCTGCTCATACCACATGAATGCTAATAACATATCAGGAGACTGCTATCCTAAAATTCATCTGTCAAATCTCTTGCTGCCTCATAGTTAAAATCCCCATCAATTCCTACACGGCAATAGCCAACCAGCTCAAGTCCTTGCATATAGATTCTTTGAATCCATATTCTGCAAGTCACATATGATCTCTTTAAAATGAATGGATCAAATAATTCACCTGTTTAAATCTTTTTAAGTAGTGTTAGAACTTTTAAGGAATAAGGTCAAATCCCAGGATTCTTGCAAGTCCTCAATGAACTGGCTCTTGTCTACATCACCATATTTCTGCTTGAGTCTTGGCTCTTTCCTCTCCTGTCAGATATTCATACTAGATACCAAGATGCAGACTCACTAGTTTATAGTTCCATCTGCTCAGCACGTCATTCTTTCTGCTTAAGAGATCCTTGGCCCTTAACTAATGAACAGCTACTATATCCCAAGGTGCACTGACGTATTATTACCTCTATCATACAGTTTACATGTGGCATGATATGGTCCCGCCTTTGTGCCATAAACATGATAAGGAGAATATATATATATATATATATATATATATATATATATATATATATATATATATATATATATATATATGGATGAGTATATATGAGTATATGTGTGTGTGTATAAGATACAGTCTATAAGATAATTAGCCATTTAGAATGGAAAGTTACCCAAAGTTTGCTACTCTCTTCCTGCTGTGTATATATGTGTGTGTGTGTGTGTGTGTGTGTGTGTGTGTGTGTGTGTGTGTACATATATATCCTTATAATGGATTAAGACATTGGACTCAATGCTTTTTTAACATTATATAATTGTATTCCATAAACTTATAATAAATTATTTTATAGTATTATATTACTACTACTATACCTTAATAATAAAGTTATAAATGAATTCAGTATGCTTTTCTTTATGCACTAAATATTACTTTTTCTGTGTGAATGCTCCTTAGGCCTAGTCTTTGGTTTTTTTTATTTCCTAAAATACTTCAGTGCACATATTGGTCTTGAACTTTGCTGATTTTAATGACTTCAAATAGACTGATATCAGTATAGTGTCAGTAAACTATCTATTTAGACATTCATTCTAGTACAGATAAAGATGCTATAAAACATGCTTTTTGAAAAATTTAAATGACCCTGGATCAAAGCAATTGCCTACTTAGTACCTGTGTCACAGAAGTAAAAGATCAAACCTGCCATTTGTGACACTCATTTCAAAGACTATAAAACAGTGCATCCTGTATAAATCACTGATGCACTTATTTGAATTCATTGGCGTTAGGTACACTTTCTTCTCCTTCCAAGAAAATCATAAGACTCTTTTCTTAAACAAACTTAAAAAGACTCACTTAAAAGAGTTTTGAAAATAAAAATGGTATCATGACATTTGCACAAACACCTTGTAAATATAGTGTCAATCCACATGCGGAAAGATCATAATTCTGTGTGTGTGTGTGTGTGTGTGTGTGTGTGTGTGTGTGTGCATGCACACACACATTAGTAGCTTAGATTAGTTACAAAAGACAATAAAGAACAGGCCAAGTAAACAGCCACCCTGTGACAGGGAATGTAGTTGGTAATCTGTGATATAATACCAACAGAGAGGTTCATAGGCTTCTTAAACTTAGATGCTTTGACAAGAATAAGAATAGAGAAGATCTGCCCATCAAAGAGCATGTTCTTTGCCTTGCTTGAGACAAATACTTGACAGAGAAATGCTTTGTTTTATATCTCCTCAGTCTGTTTCATGGCATGATCAAGTCACTCTAGCCATTCATGGGCCACAACCTTGTAACCATGAGATGCAATCTAATGAAAAGGCACATATACTACTATCCAAACAAAGCATTCTTCTTTGTGACATTTGGCTAACATTTATTAAATGATTGGGACTAGATTTGAATCCAACAAACTAACTATGCGCTGCTTCCTTTGGCAACTAATGAATGAAACTTAAAATTTCTAAAGCTTATCTATAACATTTTAAATAAAAATCTTAACAATTTACAATCTGTAGCAAAGTTTTGAAATCCTTACAGTTAAATAAGTGCATCTCTTAGTGTTGACGTATATAAAGTTCGATCCTTTAAGTCTAGGTTTGGGATATTCCTTCCTCTTTATTAGTCAGCCATCTCCTAGTTCTTTATTGCATTCTTTCCCAAGCAGGTTCACCATCTAAAACACATGATTAAATGATCTTAGAACACATCCTATGATAACAGTCTAGAAGATAATTAGCCATATAGAATTGGAAGTTACCCAAAGTGGGCTACTCTCTTCCTGCTGGTTCAACCATTTATTCAATCACTCAAATCATGAAGCTACATCAATCCATAGCGTTCCATCCCCAAACCCATAATTGGTCATTAGGACTTATTGATTCTTCCTCCCAAACATCCTGAAAATCTATCTGTTCCCTTTCGAGTTAACTACCACTGCTTCATCATTCATCACTTGGATTATTGTACTGATTTTATGATTAGACTCTGTGCTTCCCATCCTTAGTTCTGCCTTTACGTCTGCAGACTTCTTCAACCCCGGTTCACTCTTGTATAACAGTTGTAATTATGTTTCTAAAATGAAATGGATGGTATTCTTTCTCCTCATAAATCTCCCTCTACTGACAATAATAAGACAATGCAAAGAAATTCCTTGTGTGGCATGTTATCATGGCCTGTGCATATTCTACCAGACATGTTTCATCCATTTCTCACATAATTTAATACTGCAATTCTCTTTTTTAAAATATTTTTTAAATTATTAATAATATTCATCCACTGTTTTCCTCCCCCCACTTCTTGCACTCACCCCAACCCCTACCCCATCCACTCCTCAAAGGGGCTAAGGTCTCCCTTGCATAGTCAACACAAGCTAACAAAATACAAGCAGGAAAGAAGGATTTCATAATTCTATGGTCAACAAGTATTTGTTGTATTAATACGAGCTGCAAGAAGAAAAACCTTCACATAGAAAATAGTGTATTTGAAGGCATTCATATACATATTGAGTATTAACTCTATGAAATGTAGATATTAAAACATAATAGAATTTATAAGGTCTGAATTTGTCTTCTAAAATCAATCTTAGAATGAGACATGTATGCTCTTGGAAAGATACATAACTAAAATGTAATTATACAAAAAAGTTAAAAATTAAAGCATGGAAAAATTACTGCACAATAGAAAGCAAGACATGAGAACAAAGCTGGAACATTGGAGTATGAAGTTTCCACAGAACAACACAGAAATGATTAATCTGGGGGCTGAACAGATAGCTCAGCAGTGAGAGGCATGTATTGCTCTTTCAGAGGAATGAAGCTTGGTTCCTAGCATCCAAATAAAGTACCCTCAACCACCTATAACTCCTGCTTTAGAAAATCTGATGCTTGCCTCTAGCTTCCTGAGGCACTGCATACATATGGTGTGCTCATGCAAACACACACACACACACACACACACACACACACACACACAGACAGACAGAGACACACACACAGAGATAGAGACAGACAGACAGACAGACAGAGACTGAGATTTGAATGGAATATATAAGAATTTCAATCTCATTCATAAAATAAAACAAGATAAAATAAAGAAAATTAGACAAAACTCATCAAAATTCAACAATAATAACAGCAGTGTGTTCGTTTCATAACTGGTCAGGCACTGAAAACAGACAGCTGTTAAATTTTAGATTGAAACAACCAAAGTAAAAAGCATACTTTAATAGACAGATGTAGAGTTCTGATACCAACAGTTAGAAAACAAACATTCCACTTCTGAGCTTAATGAATTCTAAAGCTGGACACATTTTCCAAAAAGTAAAGCCTCAACCAGTATGAAAAACTTTGTGTCACTGGAAATTTATCCAAAGTCAACTGATTAGTTTTCCCTGGGTGCCCCAGAGGTTTGGCTCCAAGGCCCTCCATACATACCACCAGTTGGCCCACTCTCTTCCACAAAATGATGTGCTCTTTTCAATCCCCATATAATCTGCATTACCTCTAATTACTTATAACACAATACTTTGTAAGTAGTGTTACACTGTGTCAGGGGATAACAAGAGAAGGTCTGCATGTGGTCAGCACACATGATTTTTTTTTTCTAAAAATTTTTAATCTATGGTCAAATCTACAAATGTGAAGTGACAGGTAAGTATCTTTTAGAAAAATTTTTTAAATGTTAGATTTGGTAAACTCAAATGTGGAAGAAAATTTTAAAAAAATGGAAACATCACAGAACTTTTCAAATCTAAAATTTGTGTATTAACGATTTTTATACTCTTCTTTTAACCTATTGGTTTCAAAATGGTTTGCACAAAAATATTTCATACATCCAAACTGAAAACATCAAAAACATCAGTATTATTTTATGCCTTCAAGTTTCCCAGTTAATGACCTGTGAATGCATCACAATGACAATTGACTAATGAAGTTAATGGCATCCCAAACGCACACTGCAATCTGGCAGACTCCTGGCTAGTGTTCCCAGAAGAAAAGTTAGGGAACTTAAAAATAATATGAAATTGGATTAACTGGGTAAATGACCATACAACAACTTGCTAAGTATCAAAGATTTGCATGACATTCCCCAAAAAGTAAGATTATCTTCAGTGAAATAGATCAAAATATGATTAGGCATAAATCTCCTTTCTTTGGATTCAACCAGCCTTCCCCTCCATCTGGATAGGTTCTCACATGGCATCCCATTTAGATCATAAAAGAAATTCTATTAAATGCCAACCTATCAGTGGTATTTCTGGGGACATAAAAACTTGATCCGGGTTAGTTTAAGATGAAATGGGCCTTAACTTAGATAGAGGAGAGAAATGAAGTATGCATATTTCATTGTCTCCAAGCAAAAGATACTGGTGATTTTCCCCTATTCTATCATTTTCACTCGGAGGAACCCTACATCACCAAAAGATCACTGGACCACAAGTCTTTTCCATTTTTTTTTTTTTTTAATACTAATAGTCATTTTATTTTTCTAAAATCTTGTTCTAACCCTGAGATCTGTTCAGAAGTGGTAATTAAAAGGTAGTGACAGCACCGTTGTTTGTCACAGGGGCTTTAGATCATGAATGAGGCTTTCCCAGTCAGTGCTCTGTCAGCTTTGATACACAGCCTGCATTTATCTTACCAAAAGTTCAGTTTGTGAAATAGTTCTTTCACAATTAAAATTACCAATGCTTTACAACACATAGAAACAATTGTGACATGACTCTTTGATTCTATCCACATTTCTAACAATTCTAGGAAACTCTATTATGCAATAGAGAAAATTAGAGATGGATTTCTGAGAACAGCTTTAAGATTGTGGTAAGATTTTAGGAGAAAGGTTTAAAAGAATCAGATCATTGCCTGCTGAAGAGCAAAAAAAAATCTCAACAGATCACAAAAAAAAGCCCTAAGTAAATAATTAACTGATGATTAATGGGAACAGTCTTAGGAGAAGGTTTATCCCACAGTAACTATCTGAAAAGACAGGACAGTTAATGAGGGCAGATGATGGAAAATGGAGTGAGGAAGGTTAACTACGGCCAAACGAAGCTTAGCTGCCCATTTGAGTTAATGTTGACCACTGCATGACTATTTCTATGGGATAAATGACCTACTTACATAGACTCTTCCTCCAAATTGAGATTAGAGCTAGCTCAGTAGTCCCAAAATTACATACAGTGGATAGAGGGGAACGTTAAACATCACCTCCTGTAGCCCTTCTTTCTATTAAGAGAGAGTGAAGTTACATAATTCATCCAAGAAAAAGGAATCATATCTGCTACTCCTAGTTATGGGCTTCTTTCCATTGAATTAGACTGAATTAGATGTGTAGACTCAATAGGAGCAATCCTGCTATAAAGTCAATTAGCTTGAGAACCTGTCTTCCCTCACCCTATCTGACAATTATAATAAAATTCAAAGGGGAACACGTTATGAGGAGCAGGGAAGACTGCCAGCAAGATTCTGACAAAGCTAAGGCAATCTGGGGATTTAATTTTGGGATGTCTAGCCAAAGTCAATTACTCATGCACAACAGGCTGGGGAGCAACAAAGGGCTGACTTTGCAGATTTCAAACTCTTCCTTTGAATTAAAAAAAAAAAAAATCACTTTAGAAATAAGAAGAGGAGAAAGCAAAGCGCAAACAAAGGGAATAAACCAACGGCTTAATCATGAAATTGTGGTGTTTAGGCTTCATTTCAGGAATGCTAAGTGCTCATGGAAAGTTTTCTGAAGCTAAAAGAAGGTGAAGTGCATCTCAAGATAGACAGAGGCATGGGGATGAGGGAATATGAGAAGAGGGACCACAGGCAGGGGAGCTATCTAGAAGAACCCAGATTTCGCACTAGCTGAAAATAAAATCTTTTCATAAAATAGATGGGTAAATAGATGAAGAGAAAACAGCACAAGACAACACCCTCTCCCCCCCCCCTTGAATAACATAATGATCACCTCGTATTACCAGATGAATTTTGGTATTTATCATCCAAAACCGATTGTATAAGGAAGTTACCAGAGGACTCATAGTGGATCCTGCTTATATAATTTGATTTACAAAACTCTATTTTTCTTTCCATCTCCGTGGATGAAAATAATCTTTATCCTGTATAGAAAATGTAAACCAAGGAAGCAAAGGGTAGAGAAACAGACGTTCGTCGTAGAGTCTGAAGATTTGTGTTCTGGGGTCATAGCCTCAGACTGATCATACTCCAGTATCAACAACTCTCAGAAGCTTATGATACTTATCACAAAAAGAAAAAAGTCAGATTAACATCTCTAGACACTCTTACGGCTTTTGAGTACAGCGGCTTTAATTTCTCTGCTGCTGATTTTCTTCACACACTCACTAAGGAGAGATTGGTGATTTTTGCAAAACAATAATTCTTATTTATGATAAACTCTGTCTCTTTGTCTCTGTCTGTCTCTTCCACTCTATATATGTATGCATGTAGGCATATATGTATGTTCACATGCATATGAAGTTGCCTTGGGCAGAAGACACAGTAGACAGGTAACTTCAAGTAAGTACTCACTCTGATCAGCACAGGTCACCTAAGGCTACTGTTTACATCCTATATTGATAGTTGCATTTTTGTAACAGTGAGAGATATTTTCAAAGCTCCTCTGAAATAATTTGATGATGGGAAAAGAAAAGCTTTTTACAGTTGAATCTAAATTCACACCAGAGATAAGAGCTACTTCCATTTGCAAAATATTTACAGCTGAAGAACAGAAAATGGGAGAGGAAAAAAAAAGGCTCCTCTACATGACACTCTCACATTATGCCTTTGACAAAATGGGCAAAGATAAATTATTTCAGAGCTGTGTTTAATGGCTTTAATGGTCAGATTAGGAGTGGGCCATTTATTTCAGGATACCTACTTCCTTTTACAACCTGATTGCAAAAGCAGGCTAACAAGGTAACTTATCAAGTCTTTTTTTTTTTTTTTTTTTTTTTTTTTAAATTCCAGAACCACTGACACATCTATTCCAGGTAAAATAACATGCTGAGTTTTTATGAAGCATGTATTTGGTTACAGATGTCTTCAGATAAACAAAGGCAATCTAAAAAAATAAACCAAATAAGTGTCTGAGATGTGCAAGCATAGGGACTTGAATTCAGATGTTGGTACAGGTGCAACATCTCAGACATGGATGCTCATGGCCTCCAACGTTAATGTTGTGGGAGGAACAAACACAGGAAGCCTGTTGACTGCTGGGGAATTTGGGCCTAGCTAAAGTATTAGTGAGAGGGAATAAAGTCCTGCAGCAGGATACCTGACATCCTACTCTGGCATCTGTGCATGTGATCAGACATGCTTACCTGTATACCCAAGTGTTTATATAACACACAATAGGAAGAGAGAGATTATAGAAGACAATTAGACCACACAATTACCCTTTAAACATGACCAAGGTTAAGTTTTTAAATGTGCCTAAGACTTGTGGCTGCTGAGTGCAAGAGTTCTCATGGTAATTAGGATACAGACTGGGGTGGCAGGGTTCTGTCAAGGGCCCCTAACACATGCAGTCTTCTATCTGCAACACTCAATTGTAATTACAACACCACTCTCAATTCGGATACTCTACACTTCCTGCCATGGTGATTTAATTCCACACTCAGGGCTTGCATAATCAGACTACTCTGATGAATTCAGCCACCATGCTTGTGCCTAGGACTAATCTAAGACTAAAATGAGAAGACAGAATTACTGTCTATGCTCTCCTGTGTCTTTTCTCTTTGCCCCTCCTGTCTTGGGTGTCTTTTCCCTTAGCCCTAATGTTGAGTGATCTTAAATTACTCTGACAGAGCCTCAAAAGCTATAAAGTCCTCAAGCAAACCTCATAGCAGTATTTGCCAAAGCAATGTATACGTTCACTGTCTCTTAGATACTTCTCAGAAAAATCAGCATGGAAAGGTTCAGAGAGGCAGTACTTTGGAAAAATGTTATATGTTATATTATAGAGCCTAAGGATCCCTCAGATCTATTCACATCCTAAATGCTCTTAGGAGCCCTAGATTATAGATGTATTCTGCCCTTTACTTAATCCCAATGGGTCTGAAATTCATTTAGCTATAAGCTCATATTAACTTTAATAAACATGACATATCTGATATTTACTGGTAAATACCAGGCACTTGCATAATCTTATACAGAACTAAAACTCCGAGTTCATATTCATTTAAGGAATAACTGAGATTCTGGAAAGTTACTGGAGAAATCAGTAACAAAACAGCTGAGTGAGCTTTTAATATGGTCACGTATCATCAAAGCATGGATGGTTTGAGCCTACATTTAAGCACATCATTTCATCAAGCAGTATTGCCTGTTTAAGAAACATCAGTATTGGAATTTTTGCACTTGGAATATTCTAAAGCAATAGATACAACTATTGAGCAAAGGTAATACTCCTACATATGTCAAATCAAGTAATTTCTTCTTACCTGAAATAAATGAATTCACTTATCTTCCCTTTGATGCAGAAAGAAAGCAGGGGAGGAGAAATCTTTCTTAACTATGTCTGTTGCTATGTGTTTGACCAATGCATAGTTATTTGGGTCACTGGATCAAAAGAAAATTCTGAATTTCATTCTCTATAAAATGTCTCAGAAGGTTTTTGCCTCTGATGTTGAACAGCTACTAATCTCCACAGTAAATATGTCTCACCATTTATACAGTTACTTCCTCTGTTTAAAAAAGCCAAGGACAAAGGCAAGACTATAAATAACTGTTGATGTTCATATGAGTCAGAGAATTATATATTGATTATGGAGTTAAGAAAAGGTAAGGGACGTCAAACTGGAAGCTGTGCCCAGCACATTCCAGAAGGTTCCAATGCAGCTCACTTTCCTGTTAGAACAGAGGCATGAGCAGCCCCACCCCTACAGGGTCTGACTTTCAGTCACAGTCAGCTTTTTATTCCCATATGCTTCTCCCTTCAGAAATGCTGATCAAAGAGATTTTGGAACAAAAATTATTTGTAGGCATTATTTTTTTTTAACAGAAACCAGCCATATTGTCATTGACCTCAACCCATTCCAATAGAGGACTACAAACCTAATCCCACAATAAATCAAGACAACTGACAGTTTGGGGCACATAGTAGAAATCCTTAGTGTAACAAAATAATGCTTTAAAAAACGGCTAGACTGCTCACTACAGAATGCTTCCTACACATTCTTATAGTATATCGATTATCTTAAAATATTTGCTGGTGCTAGGCAACTTTGCAGTCTTGTTTTCTGATTCTTTATGAAAATAAACTACAAACTATGTTTTTACATCTTACAATACCGTTGGCCAAAGACAAAGAATCTTAGTGAAACACAAATTATAAAATTTTGTTATTAAGCAGAACCACCCCAAAGTAGTGGAGGAAATTAGAAAGTGACTACTAGTTCTTAGCTAAAACCTTTGTGTCATTTTATAGATCCTTTCACAAAACAGTATAAAAATCACAAAACAATATACTTTTTAAAAAATAATTTAAGAGTATTAAAAAAAAGATTATATACACATGGCTCAGTGCCTTCTATTACTTAGATAAGAGAAATGCTAATTCCTTCTCAAGATAATACATTGTAGAAATACGTTCTTGATATTTTACTAGTTTGTGTTTTCATTTGGTTTAGAGATACATCTCCAAACTAGATAGTGGAGCTCTTCAACAGAAACTAATGACATGTGATTGAAGCCCTGTCTCTGGAGTTTCCACAGCCGTAACGATATTTTAATCGACTCATAAGTGACACAATTTAATTCAAGAGTGGAATGTACTTGACCTAAATATACTTCCATTTAAGTCACCCTTTCCACACAGACGTTCATCTCCATCCTTAGTTTATTTTCCTCGTGTGTTTTGCAATTTAAAATCAGCTCTTTCTTCACCCATTCATTGTGCATCCAGAGATCAGTGGTACCATGTGGGAGAAGAACTCTAGAAATGTGGTGGGTACCAAATGTTACTCCCAAAAGAAGAAATAAGTAGAGGGGGAAAAAGATGAAGGGTGAACATGTGGTGGAGTAGGGAAAACTTCACTGTGTGGTTTAGATGGCAATGAATCTCTAAATGGACCAGGAAAAGTTTAGATGGCAATGAATCTCTAAATGGACCAGGAAAAGTTTAGATGGCAATGAATCTCTAAATGGACCAGGAAAAAAAATGAAAAGGCAAGGCTTTAATTTTTCTCTTAAAGATTTATTTATTATGCATCCAGAGTCCTTCCTGCGTGTAGGGCAGAAGAGGGCACCAGATCTCATTACGAATGGTTGTGAGCCATCCTGTAGTGGCTGGGAATTGAACTCGGGACCTCTGGAAGAGTAGCCAGCACTCTTAGCCACTGAGCGATGGCTCCAGTCCCACAATACTTTATTTTGCTCATTGTTTCTTCTGATCACAATTAGATCTAAATTATTTAGTATTTCCCGTATTCTATATCACCATCCACTACTAGTTGAACTACATGTTGGCAGGCACTTTAAAAACAACTGTATGGTCATCTCTTAAAGTGAGCACCCCTGGAACACCAAGAAACACAGGCTCAGTGGAGTAGAGCCCTAAGGTCATGGAGAAAGGCGGAGGCCAATTTTAGGTTTACAAGCTCTGCTCCATGCTCTGTGTCAACACTGAGCCATATTCACATCTGTGGCTTCTCAAAGACTATGAAGCAATACGCAATCAGACATGTGTGAGGTTCTATTTTGTTTAATACTTTTTTGTCTTAGTGACTTTATCACACACTTTTCAAAAGTAAACAAAACAAAACAAAAATAGACTCCATTAAAAAAAAAAAGTTGTTTGTTTTTTTAAGCTAAGGTGCTATGCACATACCCATCTATTACAGCTTTGCTTCTTCAGGAATACCATCTCTAAACTCACTTGCTTATGGGTTTCTTACTGTGAGTTCATCCATGCTGTCCATTTGGCCTGTGTGGCTCCTAGAAAGTACCCACAAGCCCCCTCAGTGCAGGCTCTCAACATCCACATGGATCTGAACTGAGAGCAGAAGACTCACCATGTTGTTTATCTCCAAGGGGTTCCCATCCCTTCTATTTTGAAGTTGTGCTTACTGTGACTAACTCTAGTTTCTTGACTGTTTATTCTCTTTGACTAACCTATCGTTAACTCCAGCAGAAACTAAGATATGTAACAAACAAGACTCTCACACCTTCCACAATATAAAACCTGCTGACACTTTAATGTCTTAAATTCACAATCCAGATGCTAAAGGTCTATCCGGTGAAGAGAAAACTTGAATCAAAGGTCTGTGGTTGAAGTCTCAGCAATGGCTCCTTATAAAATATGTCAAGCTATTTACAGTTCCATTGCCATCCCTCATCACTTCAAAATCTGCCATCTGTTGCATGTTAGTCTGGTAGGGGGCTTCTACTCTGTATTGGATGTACAAAAACTAGGAATCTGAATTATTTTAATAAATATTCAATTCCAAAATTTATAAGTAATTCAAAGATTATTAAAAAAAAAAAAAACCTACAGGATCAATTTTCCCCAAAAAGTGTACACAATTTGAGATATTTTCATTCAAATGTACACAGAGGAATGGGAAGAAAGAACCAAGAAGGTTAATTGGTACCAGAAACTACACCATGGACAGGGTCTCATGCTGTCCTGCTCTACTAAACAGATTTACTACAGTGAACCTAGCTGTGTTTGAGTTAAAGTACAAGAAATTTAAATGAAGTTAACACAGTTAGGAAACTGAGAGCCTACTTTGTCTTTGTTTCCTTTCGAAGTAAAGTCTGTCTTGCTCAAGCTGGACCTGAACTCTTAAATTTAAGTGGCCCTCCCAGCCAGCCTCACTGGGGCAAGAATGCAGCATGGTACTTGTTTGGATGAAGGTTTAAGACTCCAGAGTACTTTAGGTGTAGAAGACGCTAATGCAGCCTCAGAGCCACTACGTGTTGCAAAAGCAGAGGAAGGGAAGTTCCCAAGGGGCTCTCTTTCTCTGCTCCTACACCTCTTTCTCTGCTCCTACACGTCTTTTTAGTTTATCCTTGCTTTCATTCGTTCCTCGATGGTACTGACTTGCTTCCTTTCTTGTGGCTACTTGCTTCCTTTCTTTTTAATTTCCCCTTAAGGAGGATTTATCCTTGTTCACTTGAATTAGCAGCTTAACAACATGCCTTTGGATTTACCTGTAAAAGAAAACTTGGGCAAGCATAAAACTGTGGGTTATCTGCCGCTGTCCTCAGAAGTTTTGGAATCATTCTGTAGGATTTCGCCATTTAACGAAACTTGAGGAGATTTGCTCTCATCCTCCTGCATGGGAGGCTGTATTCATGCTAGGATATAAACATTGATTTGTCATTATCATTAAGTTTACCAACCTTATCATGATACACTGTCCATAAAATCTGAGTCAAACATTTATTTCAGGAATTTGTTCCTCTTCTAATTTTCTCTTTCTTTCTCTTTTTAATTGAAAAGAGATTCTTCTCTCACACAATAAAACCCAACCACAGTTAAATTCACACATATAATTAATTATAGGCCATTTGTGATTCTTTTCCTTTCCTTCCTTATTTATCATTTCCTTATAATTTACTACACAGGACTATTTTTTTGTATATTTTCTTGTGTGGACACGTTTGCATGGATATGTATGCATATGTACACGAATATGAATGCTTGTGTATGCGGAAGTCCTTTTACACCGTATTGATGTGTATATGGGTTGTACAAATTGGACTCAGTGGGTTATCCAAATGGAATGAGGTAGAGAGCGACTGGAGACGAGGGTGAAGGCTGCTGTGGATCCGGGACAGGTTACGTGGAATAAGAATGAATGTGATTAAGACACATTGTAAACATGTATGCAATTTCCAAAGACAGTAAAATATTACATTAGAAAACACAAGAGAAACAGAAAGATTGGGATAACATTGCCAGTTATCCTCCCCAAATCTAATGTATCTGTTAGAGACAATAAATAAAAGATAAAATCAAGAAAATAGATAATCAAAAACAAATGGTGCACATTCAGAAAAAAATGAAACCTAAATGTTTTTAAATTGATGAAATATTATAGGCAACTATAGCAAATGAGATAAATATACATAGAATTGAAGTTAGGAATATACAGAAAGGCCTCAAGGAAACCTACAAAATTCACTTTAAACACATGACTATGGGATGGGGAGATGAGTCACTGTTTAAAACACTTGGGGAACTTAAATACTGGGTAGGTGAAGTGGTCCGCTTGAAATTCTAGCCTAGAAAAGGCAGAGCCAGGAGATTCCCAGAGCAAGCTGGCTAGGAGCATTCCATAATCTCTGTACATTAATCCATGCTGGTTCTGCATTAACAGCTGTCCACTGCAAAAAGCCCAGTGCCAGGTATGGGATACTCCTTGAGTCATTAGTTAGGGGTACTGAGATCCCCTCAAACAATGCAGCCTATGGACATTGTTCTTGGTTGTCTACTAGAACTTGATGTTAAGACCTTATTGCTAAAGACACTGCACATTTTGGTTAGAGAACATAAATCAAGTTGGTACTGACCAGGAAGTTTCCTCCCTGTTGGCTAGCTTTTCCAGTATAGAAGAGTGCTATACATGCTGCTGGGAAAGAACACTAACTGGTCTGGCAAGAGTTATTCATAGATGCAACAGTGCCAACAATATTATGGAGGTAACCAACCACTTTCTGATTGGATTTAAAGTCTACTTCACAAATGAAAACACAGACTAGTTCCATAAATCTGGCTAGAAAACACATTGGTCCACATTATTCTCAGTTTTTTTTTAATAACCTCTAGTTACATGATATTGACTTTTTATAAGTTTCCATATATAAAAGTGAAGATGTGGGATTAGTCTTTCCAGGCCTGAATTCTTGTATTCAACACAGTGTCTTCAGGTTCTCCGTATTGTCACAAATGATAGACCTTCACTCTTTTCATAACTGAAGGTATTTTGTTGAACATGTGTGCTATTCTTAATCCATTCATTCATCAATGAACACCTGACTTGGCTCCATATCTTGGTGACTGATCAGTTGCAATCAAGAATGAAATGGAGATATTGCTTTTCCACGCTAATGAATTTTCCTTGGTTGTAGTTTTAGTAATGCAATTGCTGGTATGCAAGAGCAAAGTCAGATGACTACCATCAATACCAACAAATTATATACTATAAAATAGCTACAAGAAATGGTTTAAATACCCTCAATAAAAATACATGACAAATGCCAGAGGTGATAACTGCTAATTGCCACCATTTTGCTATAACAGGTTGTGGTGCATCAACATAGCACAAGGTACCCAGAAACTGTAATACAAAATTATTACGTATTAGTTTTAAAACTAAGAAATGTTACCTATAACACAAACCAGGATTGTCAGTGAAATTTACATACTTTTATACAATGCCCAGTGACCTATGATGACTGACTAGAACAGATACCAGTGAGTGAGACATTTCCTGTGTCTGTCTTACCATGACAAAATTTCAGAGCTGAACAGGACTATCCAGTTCTACCTATATCTTTCAGAGGGAGAGGAATGAACACTAAAGAACACAGAAATATCAACGCATCACTAAGGTCTCCTCTCCCTGTGGTCCAATCTTCTCATAAAGGTCCTCTCCCCTTTTCCCTTCTGCTGACTTCTCACTTAAAACTTCTTTGGCCTAGTATGAGTAGTTACAGGCAACAGTTTGAAGAAAATTGTAAATGGCCACTTTGGGCATTTTAAGCAATGATAACCTTCAGGGATCCATAGCTTTTACTTTCCCCAAAGTGTCATTTCAAGAGCATTACTTCTGTTCGTCATCTGAGAAAATACAGGCTCTACTGGCTATAGGGGCCTACAGCATAACATGCATTGTGCTTCTCTCAGGAACAATTCGAAAACAGAAACTTTTACACAGCACCCCCAAGAACCCTAGCCACTGTGCATCTTTTTTTCTTGATTGTCTTTGTCCTTGGACAAATGTAATCAATTAAGGTTTTAAGCTTTTCTTCTCTCACGTTAGTTTTGTACACAAGGTGGTTGGTTGTCTGGGAGGTGCCAAGTGTTTTATAAACTCCAGAATGATCTTAAAATACAGCTAAGAGCTTATAAGAACTTAATCTCTTGGTTAGAAAAGTATGCATTGTAGTTCTGCGCAGAGAACACAAATGTTAATGGACAGTCATTCTTGACCTCAACCTGTCGTGATGAAAATGATCTTACAGTTTTATTTTCCAGACAAAGGTCCTTCTGCATCACAATGCTCACTGAGAAATAGTCTGTAATTGACACTATCACTATGTGCTATTTCACACCCATTCTCAACAAAATAGAAACCATACTCACCAACACTTTCTAAATGAGGGAAGTAAATGTCAGAAAGGTATAGATGGCAGAACCCTGGCTCATACTGACCATCCCCCACTAGTATCTCTGATGCCACTTCAAGAAGCCTTCATTGGCTCAACACATTTTTTTTGCCCAAAATTAAAGATGCAGCATTGGCTTTACTTCAGTGGGTACTTCCTTCATTAGTTTTTCCATAGATTTGTTCCTTTAATTAGATTGCTAATGCTCCAAATTTTTTACAAAAATTTAAACAATCACTGTCATTGCCAATAATCAAGGTCACAGCCTAGGCATCCAGTGCCACTTTAAAGTCTGTTGCCCCAGCTATACAAAACTCATATCTTGTACCATGTCACACCTTTGCTTTTTTTTCTCTCTTGTATTTGTTTGTTGAAATAGAGTCTCATATCATAGTCAGATTGTTCTGAAATGCACATAACCCAGGTTGACCTCAAATTCATGACAATTTTTCTGCCTCCCAGTCATGGCCAGCTACACACATACTCTCACAGGCACACTAGTTCAAGACTGTAAATGAAACATACTTCTCTTTTTCCTGCTATGGAAGAAAAAAAGTACTAAAACCATATGTTAACTTGGAGGAGTATGTTCACTTGTGGGACAGTAGCCTGGTCACAGGTGAATAACATGGCTCAGTGTTGTAGCTGTTGATACAACACAGAAAATGATTTCTGCGAGACTTCAAAATGGCTCTACTGTGACATCCTGTAATAGCACTTTCCAAGCATGCAGCAGTCTGCATGGCTTCTAGTTTCATTCTATGCAAATGAACACAGGGTCCAAGCTCAGGCTTCCGATGGTATGGAGAATGACTTTCCATGTACTTTGTATGTGGAAGGAATGCTTTTGCATGGATGAAAGGGAACTTTTTCATCTGACGTTCTGAGGAAAGCTTCTCTATTACAACTCAGCAGCTTTGACTGTGAAACCAAGTGTTTAAGGATAGAGGGGTAAGAGGGGACATAAAAGTACTTTTCCATTTAATATAAAGAACCTAGACAGTCATCCATATCTGGGTTCAGTAGAAATCAATCTCTATCATATACCATTCACTACTTTAGAAGGAGGATCTCTCTTCCTACCACTTGGCACCAGACCACGGCTGGTGTTCACAGACATACTAGTAATTTTCTCACATTTATGACCCCACTGGGCACATTCCTTAGAAACTTGATGGAGGGGTGTGGGAAAGGTTTCTAGGAGAATAAAAATTTATGTCATGCTGCTTTGTTGAAGGGAAGCCTAGCTTCTATTTATAGCTTTAATAAGATACTGTATAACTTGTGGAGTTATGGGACATATACATTTAAAATATCTTTATCTGGTTACCTTATTATCATGTCTTATTATCATGGACACTCTCTTAAAATGTTCTCTTCTAAGTAAAAGTAGTTTTTGATTAAAATTATTAGGGAAGATTTTTTTCCTTAATTTTATTTTTGACCTCGGTTCCAAGACTTATTGTAATGAATAATAAAACATTTCTGAGGAAGAGATGGCGAAAATGATGTAATTCAGAAAAACAATGACTATGGTTATTGAGATGATATATGCTATTTGTAAAAAAAAAAAATCAAATTCAGACAGAAACATGTACAGGAAGTTTGATTTTAGATAATCCAAGCCTTACCTAATCAGAGAGACTTTAGTATGATACCCTAAAATAGCCCATTCTAGGCAAGAATTGATACTCTATGTGGCTTCCTGAGGGGGCATAGACTTGGCTTACAATGACTAGTTCTTGAAGTTAATACATGGTTTAATACTTCCTATCCTTTTATAGTGAGAATAAGCCCCGCATATGAGATAAAAGAAGCCTAATTTGTTTGATATTGCCTTCCATTGTTCTCAATCAATGTCATAAATTTGTAAGTATTAGGAAAGCTTATAATTACACTCTGTACTGTAACTATAATATCTATAGTTTTATCTGCAGTTAAATACATTTAATGTTTATAAACTACCTAATTACAAAATTTTTCCATTTTTAAGCTACCAATATTGACTCATCACACAAATATGTGTGTATTTGATTGTGTGATGTGTGTGCTTATATGTGTGTATGTGTGTACTTGTGTGTAAGCATGTGTGTACATGTGTATATGCATGTACATGCATGTATATATATACTATATGGTATGCATTTGTGTGTATGTGAACATGCATGTGTATGTACATGTTCATGTGTATTTATGTCTGTGCATCCATGTGTGGGTGGTTTGTGTATACATCTCCAGGTTTGTATACCATTTAGATCTTTGTTTCAGAATGTCACTCAGTTCATATTATCTTGAACATAAAGTAACACATAAGTCCAATGTCTCTGCTTTCACT